>JASSUY010041444.1:34473-45108 GCA_032466535.1 Forpus xanthops
CCCCCCCCCCCCCCCCCCCCCCCGTTTTTCTTCTGGGATTTTTTTCTAGTTCTGTGACTAGAAATGGATAAGAGATCAACTTTCTACCTCTATACATTAATTTCAGCTCTTTCAGATCTCACCCATATAACTTGTGTGGAACCACTGTCCTCTCTAAAGCTGAGAAAATGTCTCTCTTCAAGATATAGTGGAGTAGATGTGTCAGGTAGCCTTTCCTGGGAAATCTGCAAACCAACTCCTCTCACCCACAAAAAGGTAGTATGGAAAAGCAGCAAAAGAATATAGTGTAGTCTATTTTTCTGGGAATCCCAAAGAGAGATTTCTGTTGAACCTCTCAGCCCCTTGTCTGAGATTTCACTCTGCACAGCTCTACTTTCTCCTTCCTCAAGCAGCAGTGGGAAACTCTACTCCTTACACCCCTATTTTCCAAAGTATTAGGTGATTTCTCCACAGTTTACAAATTAACATCCCTCATCCAGAGACTTCATTGTCTTACTTGGGTAACAATGTGGAAGAATGGGTCCTCTGGACTGCAGCTGGTGTCTGATGATGTGGATAACAGATGATCAGCTGTTCTTGTCTTTGCTTTGTTAGACACCTGTTATCACCAATTTAAATCCCTGTCCAGCAGGAGATAAATGATGGAAAGATAACTCCGCTGGCATAGAACAATTTGATGATTAGAAAAGAAGGAGAATTTGTAATTTAGTATTGGTAAATCTATACAGAGACACTGGTGTGCTACATTTGATATACACACCTGCTCAAGCACTACAGCGATGGCCACAATAAATGAATCTTTCTACTATAGAAAAGGAATGTTCAATTACATAAAGAATAGGTAACCATACAAAGTTTCAGCTCCCTTTTTACTTAAAGGGCTGGTGTACCTCCTCCATTTTAACCCCATTACTCTGCAAAATGAAAGAGAAGTCATTTGAATTTTAAGAATGCAAGACAAGTGTTGCTTGGCAACATCACAGGTAATAGCTGGTCCCTGTCTGCCCAGGAGAATGCTTCTTCAGAAACACTTTATGAAGAGGTATCCCTTTATTACCAAGGATGGCTATTGAGATTTTTTTCTCAGTGGCCATTTAACTGTGTAAGATTTCTTTCAAAACAAACACAATTAGAGGAGTCTTTTTTCTCTTAATTTAGGAAGTATTCATACTTCACCTACAAGTCAGGGAAAAAGTTAGTACTAACTTCCCAACACACAGTTACTAAAACTGCCATAGCATGCAAAACTTCCCCAGTTAGGAACTTTTGCACTTGATTTCTGAAACTATTACCTATTTTTTTATGCAGTACCACTAATTATTAATGCTACAGTTTCTGCACAAAGCAGAGGACCCACCATGTCTTTTGTCAGTACTCATAATAGGATCATTCTTCCACTCTTCAAAAACTTGTTGGGGGGAAAAAAAAAAAAAAAAAGGAGAAAAGAAAGTGCCTAGGTGATTTCTGTGAAAAAAATCAGCATATTTATTTCAGATTTTAGAGAAAGGCTAGAAACTGTATGTGAATTACAGATAGTTATTTTGTCGGATCATTTTTTAAATTATTAACCTTGAAGAATAGCTCAAGCTGAAAAAGGTAAGAGAGAGTAGCTGGTCTAGAGCTCTAGAGAAAAGCTCTTGGGAAAACTGTTAACAAGTAGGTGCTTTCTGCCATGAATACCAAAGGCATTTAAGATTTAACCTCAGTTATGGAAAGTGAGTCCTTCGAGAGTGGCTATTCACATTATCTAATGTGGCATGTGTATATATGCTAAAAAACTGGTGTGGGAATTTGAACCTTCCTTATTAATGTAGGAGTAGTTAAACTAAATAAGCAGGTCTACAGACATTACAGAAATACCTTGACAGGAAGAGATTGATACTAAGAATGCTATCACTGAACTCACAAACAGAGGAAGTATAGATTGGATATAAGGAAGAAATTCTTTACTTTGAGGGTGGTGAGGCAGTGGAATGGGTTGCCCAAGGAAGTTATGAATGCTCTATCCCTGGTGGTGTTCAAGGCCAGGTTGGACAGAGCCTTGGGGGGCATGGTTTAGTGGGAGGTGTTCCTGCCCATGACAAGGGGGTTGGAACAACATGATCTTAAGGTCCTTTCAACTCCAACTAGTCTATGATTCTATGATTCTATCAGTCTAAACTACTGTATTCAAGAAATGGTTACTTTGCAACACAAGTCTTTAACTTATGAAATACCTTCTCAACATTAATCAGATAGCAACTCTTCCTTACTGAATCTCTCCTTAGCCTATTGAGAAGCCCTCACAGAAAGTCCTGCCTCAGTGAGTACTTGATCAGAGCAGAGTGCCTCTTTCCTTGTATTTTCTCTTGTATTATTATTGGTGGTAGCAGTAGTGATTTGTGTTATACCTTAGTTACTAAACTGTTCTTATCTCAACCTGTGGGAGTTGCATTCTTTTGATTCTCCTTCCCATCTCCCCAGGACTGGGGAGGGAAGAAAGAAGGGGAAGTGAGTGAGAGAGTGGCTGCATGAATTTGAGACCCTCAAACCACGACAGCAGAATAAGCTAACGGAAAGACTACTATACTTTTTTTCACTGTCCATATATTTCACTCAAAACCTTAGGTAATGTCCACAAGGATGTCAAACATAACATTACTTATAAGTGTAAGTCATAATACAACTAGTTAAAGTAGCATTATTCTCCTTGTGCTACACACAATTAACCAGGCAAGAAAACAAATATCTAAAACTCCTCTGACTGAAAGATATTTTACTGGTTATCAATGAATTCAAAATTACCCAGCAAAGCCTACTAAAAATAGCAACATAAGAAAATTCTGGTCTTCATAGCTATTATGATATACAATGCATGGTGATTAACACGGAAGAATTAGGGTCAATTAGCCAGTGGGATGAGTAACCAAAATTAGCAACTGATCATTATACCATTTTTACTGCATCCTTTTTTCACCATTTCCCCCTGCAATTATTACTCAACTTTCTTTCAAGTGTTTGTGAGATTTTTTGGAAGTTATTAGGATGTACTCTTTTCAACAGATTTTTTATTTACTTTTATCACCTCAACTTCATAGGTATGTTTGCCCGAAAAATTACAAACCGCAGTTCTCCTTAATTATTTATTCCTTTCTATTTGACAAGACAAACTGCAAGACATGGGACAGTTTCATCTCTTCATCTATTAAAAAAAAAAACCTACATTCTGCAGTACAAAGAGAAACAGCGACAAAGCTCAGGAAAGTCTAGTCACTATATCATAATTATGTGCAATCAGTGCAAGGTTGCATATAATAAAGAGAAATGGTATCTTAAGATGTCTAAGGAGATGGAGAAAGTAAGTGCTATTGCAGTGCTGGTACACACAACTCATGAAATATGTACATTTCTTGTCAGCTATGACTAGAAAAGCTAAACTGAATTTGGCAAAGGTGCAGAAGATGATGAGATAGTAGGAGAATGGAGATTATATTCTCTGTGTGGAGGTTAGAATAATTGATTGACCTGATGTCCTGGGTTCAGCAGTAGCAGTCATTTTTCTTCTCCTTAGTAGCTTGTGCAGTGCTGTGTTTTTGACTTTCAGCCTGGCAACAGTTCTGGTAACATCAGTGTTTTCAGTTACTGCTTGGTAATGTTTTTGTATGACCAAGGACTTTCTGAGTCTCATGCTTTGCCAGGGAGGAGAGGAAGCCAGGAGGAAGCAGAGACAGGACACATGATCCAAACTAGCCAAAGAGGTATTCCACACCATAGCACATCATGCCCAGGACGTGAAAACGGAGGGCAGAGACCTGGAAGGGTGTAGGTGCACTGCTTGGTCAGGCTGGTTATAGGTGGTGAGCGATTGTATTCTCTTTCCTCTTATTTCTCCTGTCATTATTATTATTGATGGTAGCACTAGTGGTTTTGTGTTATACCTTAGTTACTAAACTGTTCTTATCTCAACCTGTGGGAGTTGCATTCTTTTGATTCTCCTCCCCATCCTCCCGGGACCAGGGGAAGAAAGAGGAGGGAGTGAGGGAACAAACTGCGTGAGTGTCTTAAACCATGACACCAGATATGATGAAATTTAGGCTAGGAGGAATTATGGCAAAAGCTTGTAAGAAAGGCAGGACATGTAAGGAAGACAGAAAGACAATACTGACACAAGGAACAGATGGCTTTAACCAGACCAGTAGCAGGTTGAGACTGTAGGTTGGGAGAATGAGCCTAAATACAGGAAGAGCAATACTCTGGAGCAAAATTACAGGAATGAAAATTGGAAGGAAATCCTTAAATAAATTTTAGACTGTGCAGAATAAGCTTATAAATTGGAGAAAACTGCCTGTCTGTCTCTCCTGGCTCTATATGGGAGAAGAGACAGAAGGTATATCCCTACTTCTCACCACTGCATTTCAAGGTCGGTTGGGGGCACAGGCCAGCTGTCATGGCTGTCACAAAGTTGCCATGCTGTGCCCTTGCTAAGGCAGGGCACGGTGCAACAGCAAAGGGTGGGATGGACAACCCCAGGACTCGCTTTCCCATTTCACTGTGCCATGCTCACATCCAGCACCAGGGAATCTCAGTAGCTTCGCAGGGGTAATGCAGTACCAGGTGGCTCTTCTGTCCTGCATAAGGAGAAGTGCTGTGGGGGATTTATGAGGTGGGGGTATCTCACTGCAGCAGTATATTGGGACAGTTGGTCTTTCAGGACCAAAATAGAAATTACTTTCAGTTGAGCACTGTAACAGTTTGAAATTTTCAGGAAATAAAGGTGAGCCAGTAATACGTTTTCACTGGGAATAGGTGAAGTGAGTTTAAGCAGACCAGTTAAAGTTTTATTGTCACTTTAAGAAGAAAAACGACTATTGCTCTTCAGCTAACTCACTCAAGTGGCACTTTTAGCCATCCAGAATCAAAAAAAGACTTATACACAGAAAAGCTTTTTACAGCTGTAAATATGCAAATAATAGATGTATAACAAAAATGAACCAGAGACAGACAGTGGTGCATACTGTTAATAATGCAGCTCTATTCTTGATCACTCAAACCAGCTGAAAATGCTAATATCATTAGAAAAACTCCCTGTGTGAGAAATTCTTGTTTTTCTTAAAGACCACGAATACAGGTGAGCCCTGTATTCTAAACTGTACATTACATATTTCATCTCAATATGGTTTTTATCTGGATAGAATGCCTGAAAAATATTTGCCCCAATATACTTACAAAAAAAAAGCAGTTTGAGCTGTTAATTCTATGTTCATAGAATTGAATCTGATGTGGATGGGATTTGTCTGTCTCCCCTTGATTAATTTCTTTAGTCAAAAGGTCATGCTGAATATCTGTGAATATGGAGGGCTTTTGTAATAAGAGGAGGCTAGTAATAAGAGCCCACTGCAGAAGAATACCCACAGGGAAGAAGGCTAACACCTTGTATAAGGTGTCATATATGTTCCACTAGACAGTTAAATATTCATTTAACCCTAGTTACTACTATTATTCTTCTCCTAAGAACACAATTACCTATTTAGGTTTATAATCAAGTCTTAATTTTCTTGAAATCAAGTTGCAAAAATTTATCATGCAAAATATATTTATCAGATGTTTTAACAAAACTATAGTCATCCTCAGAGAAAATCCTCCCTTCTGGGGGGCCAAGCACCAAACAAAGGCCTGCATGCTAGTTCATGTCTCCAAAGAAAGCCCACATTTCAATTTAAGTGTCACATCAGCATTTAGGGAGCTTTAGCACAGAAACAGAGCATATCATCTCCTTGAGAAGTTAAAATAAAGAACATAGTTATTTCTGTATATGAAATTTATTCATGGAAGTTTTTATTATTAACCTCTACACAAAACTAAGAACTTCTCCTTGAAGTTGCTGAAAGTATGTGGCCATTTTTCTGACTCCTCCTGTGCCTTGCAGACGCACTACCTGATCTGTCAGCATCTTTCTACAAAACAGAAAAACAAACATCAAAATGGAATTAGTTTGCCATCACTATAACGATTTTCAGTCATGAACTTTGCCTAAGCACCCATTTATGATCAAAATCATGGGGTTTGATACTTTTTGCTTACCATTCTTTTATTTAGTTCTTGTTTAACAATGATATATTAATGTAGTCACTTCACAAGTCACCAATTAATCATTTAGCAGACTTGTACCTCCATACAAAAGGCTCCACTCTTTCAGACATTCTCTGAAAGACCTCACATACGATTTTAGAAAATCCTATCTTCCTAGTACAACTGATTGATAAATAAGTGTCAGAACTGATTTTATAGTTCTTATTACCATCTCCCACCATTACAAATGGTTGTCCAAGCAGGGAGCAGGATGCACAGGAACACCAACATTCAATTTCTACTATATCAACTCAAGCCTATCCAAGATGTCCAGGATAAAACTGAGGAATAACTTTCTTACCTTTACCACACCTACCAATAATTTCTCTAACAGCTTTAGCCAAAGATCATAGAATTATGGAAAAGTTTGGGTTTGTAAGGAGCTTATGATCATCTAGTTCCAACCCCCCTGCCATGGACACCTCACACTAAACCAGCTCACCCAAGACATTGTCCAACCTGGTCTTCAACACTGCCAGGGATAAAGCATTCACAACTTCTTTGGGAAATCTGTTCCACTGCCTCACCAGCCTCACAGTAAAGAATTTCTTCCTTATATCTAATCTAAACTTCCCATGTTTAAACCCATTAGCCCTTTTCATACCACTATAGTCTCTCATGAAAAGTCTCTCCCCAGCATCCCTATAGGCCCCCTTCAGATACTGGAAAGCTTCTATGAGGTCTCCATGCAGCCTTCTCTTCTCCAGGCTCAACATTCCAGCTTTCTCAGCCTGTCTTCATATGGGAGATGTTACAGCACCCTGATCATCCTCGTGGCCCTCCTCTGGACTTGTTCCAACAGTTCCATGTCCTTCTTAGGTTGAGGACACCAGAACCTTGCACAATACTCCAAGTGAGATCTCACAAGAGTAGAGAAGTAGAGGGGCAGTATTGCCTCCTTCGATCTGCTGGTCACACTCCTTTTGATGCAGTCCAGGATACGGCTGGCTCTCCGGGCTGCAAGTGCACACTACTGGCTCATGTTAAGTTTCTGATCAATCAAAACCCCGACTCAGGAGTAGGACCTTTCACTTGGATTGGTTGAACTTCATGAGGTTAGCATTGGCCCATATCTCAAATGTGTCAAGGTCCCTCTGGATGACATCCCTTCACTCCAACATATCAACTGAACCACACAGTTTGGTGTCACTGGCAAACTTGCTGAGGGTGCACTCAAACCCACTGTCCATGCCACTGACAAAGACGCTGAACAAGACCGGTTCCAACCCTGATCCCTGAGGGACCCTACTGGTCTCCAGATGGGCATCGAGCCACTCATCACAACTCTGTGTGTGGCCACCCAGCCAATTCTTTATCCACAGGGTGGTCCATCACCAAGTTCACGTCTCTCCAACTTAGAGATAAAGATGTCATATGGGAAAGTGTCAAATGTTTTACACAAGTCCAGGTAAATGACGTCAACTGCTCTACCCCTGTCCATCAGTTCTGTAGCCCCATCATAGAAGACGACCAGATTGGTCAGGCACAATTTTCCCTTACTGAAGCCATGCTGGCTGTCACCAGCCACCTTGTTGTTTTTCATGTGCCTTAGCATGCCTTCTAGGAGAATCTGCTCCAAGGTTTTGCCAGGCACAGAGGTGAGATGGACTGGTCTGTAGTTTCCTGGTTCTTTCATATTTCCCTCTATGAAAATGGGGGTTATATTTCCCTTTTTCCAGTCATCAAGAATTTCACCTGCCTGCTCTGATTTTTCAAATATGATGGACAGTGGCTTAGCAACATCATCTGCCAGCTCCTTCAGGTGCCCTGGATGGATTTCATCAGGTCTCATGGACTTGTGAACGTTCAGGTTCTGAAGATAATGGAAGACAATTTACTCTTGCGAGTAATAGAGGAGCTGACAAGCAGAGGTACCATGCTTGACCTTGTGCTTGCCAACAGGGAGGGCCTGTTTGCAAATGTGATGCTCCAGGGCAGCCTTGGCTGTAGTGATCATGAGATGGTCAAGTTCGAGATCCTCAGGACAGTGAGAAGAGCATGCAGCAAGCTCACTGCCCTGGACTTCAAGAGAGCAGACTCTGGCCTCTTCAGGAACCTGCTCAGTAAGGTTCCATGGGATATAGTCCTAAAGGTCAGGGGAGCCCAAGACTCTTGGTTGATATTCAAGGGTCACCTGCTACAAGCCCAGGAGTGTTGCATCTCAGCTAGAAGAACCAGAATACTGCTATCTATGTCACTAGCATCCATATGTATCATTAGAAGGGGGTAACAGTTGGTGGGTCTTACTAAACCAGGCAACATCTGTGATCCGAGCTCCTTGGTAGGCAACACACCTCCATTGAGACTGGGTCAGGCCGACAGTTGGGTGCCTCTGTGCCCCTCAGAGTCACCCATGGCTATGACCTGCCACTTTATCCTGGCAGCATCAATAGTGATCCTTGTCACTGGTGCATCAGCTGGTTGTTCATTTGGTGCAGTGTACGTGTCCTCGTTGGCCCCCTACAGAGCTGCAAAGTGGTTCTGGGTGGGGAAGTCTGATTATTGAGGAAGCCCCTTGCTGCTAACTGTCCTCTTCCTCCTTTTTTTGTTGGCGTTTTTTTTTTCTTTTGGGTTTTGTTTGTTTGTTTTTTGGTTGGTTGGTTGGTTTTTCACTAATTCCCAGCTTTCTGGATTACTGCCCTCCTACTCTTCTGTATACTCTACAATGGACTAACGGACACTTGTGGTCCCTGCATAGTTTGGTCCTGGAGCAGACAGCCCAGCTCCCTCTGTTTCCCGGACATCTTTCAGCCATTGAGAGTGTCCCTCAGCTCAGCCCCTGCTGCAGGACGACCTCCACCAGGGAGCACAGAGGGCACTCCTGTTCATTGTGCACCTTAGCCTCACGAGACCCGCCCAGGCACTTTCTGCACCCTGACCTCTGCCTGCAGCCACCTTGCTCATCAGCTCTGTCCGGGGCCGACGCTGCCACCGCCCGGGCAGCCAGCCCAAAGCTCCCACTCAGGGACCTGACCCTGAGGTGAGCGCTCCCCACACACACCTCACGCACCCCCTAAACCGCTGCCAGCCCGCGCTTGCCGCACCAACGCTCTTCCCGGGGCGGTTTTTTCCTGGTGAGGGGTCCATCCCTCCTGGCAGCACCCCTGTGAGTCCCCTGCTCGCCTCGGCGCCATTGCTGGTTCCTGGGCAAGGCCTGGCGAGGGCTCGAGGCTCCAGCGGTGGCATTCGCCGCTCAGGACGGAGGCTCCTGGACGTGGGGTTTCCCCTCCCTCCGGTACTGAAGGCTCCTTTATGGAGCTGGTCAGCTCGCAACATGACCTAGATATGCTAAGAAAATACGCTTTTCTTATTCTTTAATGAATCGGTTTCTGAAATATGACTCCATAAGTAACGTGTCTCCATTGACCTATTTGAAAATAGCAGTATATCGGAGAATTTGTCAATGCAGTATGGGGAGTCAGGTTCTCCCCTGCCTTGTATCATGTTGCACAATAAATGCAACCAGACTCATTTTTATTTCATAGCATTTTTTCCTTCTTCAAAATGAGCATCTTGAAAGGGCTCCAGGGAATTTAGTGCTGTATATTGTTTATCCAGAGAGTTTTCAATTCTCTGAATTCTTACGTCAGAAGCCAGAAATCAAAAGGCAAAGATGTTAAGTACATTCCTGTTTCAAGAAGACACTTTCTATTGAGTGCTGAACCAGAACTCATTTGAGGAGTCCATGGGATCACCTGACCCTCTAAAAATGTCGTTGTGCCACTGCCCATGTTATCTATAGGTTTTCTTTGTCTGAGATGGGCCATAAAGCCTGAATTATTCCAAACTTCCACTAAGCATATTTTTGCCAGAAATAACTTCCATAGTTACTTCTATTTTCAAATTTTGTAAGGTCATAGCTATTACAGTGACAGGGACAATATATCTAGACAGATTTTGTAATCTATTCTGTGCTATAAAGCTGGAACACGTAGGACATTTAATTAGAAATCCACGGTTTCTTCACATGCTATTGTTTCACAGACTTCCTTTATTCAGCTGTGACCTGTTTCCCTTTCTTCTTATTTTTTTTTTTTTCCACTGGCCCAGATATCCACCAAAACACAGCACAAACAATGACAACAGAGAGAGCAAGCAGAGCTCACTCAAGCATGCAGAGAGGGTTAGAAGCACAAGCAGTGAGCACTGTCAACGACTCTCTGAGCATGTTGCCCTGATTTCCAGCACTGTAATGAAGTAAAGCAAGTAAATCTTAATTACTAAATTCTGGAAATAGCTGAAGCAAGCATAATGGATGCAAGGATGTGCCTTTGGCAATCTATACCTTGGTACTCTACCTTTGCAAAAAATGGAAAATGTCCCTTTTCTGTGATGTGCTGAATCCATTCTTCTTACATGGACACTTAACTGCTGTTGTAGGAAGCTATACTAGTCTTGCAAGATGGAAGATAACTTGAAAATCTGTCTTTATACTGTGATTTATATTTCATGGGCTGCATCAAAAGGAGCGTGACCAGCAGAATGAGGGAGGTGATCCTGCCCCTCTACTCTGCTCTCGTGAGACCT
>JASSUY010041445.1:5027-16533 GCA_032466535.1 Forpus xanthops
AGTGTTGGAACAAGTGCAGAGGAGGGCCACGAGGATGATGAGGGGACTGGAGCACCTCCCCTATGAAGATAGGATGACAGAGTTGGGACTGTTCAGCCTGGAGAAGAGAAGGCTGTGTGGAGATCTCACAGCAGCCTTCCAATATCTGAAGGGGCCTATCGGGATGCTGTGGAGGGACTCTTTATGAGGGACTGTAGTTAGAGGACAAGGGGTAACTGGTTCAAACTTAAACAGGGGAAGTTTAGATTAGATCTGAGGAAGAAATTCTTTACTGTGAGGGTGGTGAGGCACTGGAATGGGTTTCCCAGGGAAGTTGTGAGCGCTCCATCGCTGGCAGTGTTCAAGGCCGGGTTGGACATAGCCTTGGGTGGTATGGTTTAGTGAGAGGTGTTCCTGCCCATAGCAGGGGGGTTAGAACTAGATGATCCTAAAGTCCTTTCCAACCCTAACTATTCTATGATTCTATGATACCATGACAGAGCTAATACTGCTTCTACAGTTCCCTCTCTGCAGCCTCTAAGGCTAAGGACTTAGAGTGTGTGCTCAGGGCTGTCTGCTATTGCACTTACTACTGGCATAATAATAGATATAAGCTGAGTGAAGAAGTTATTTTTTGCTTTACCTTAAGGATGTCAAATTAAAAAAATGACTTGTGAAGTTTCCCTAGCACACTGAAACAGGTTGGCAAATTGCGTGTTTATAAACTCAAGCGAGAGTGTGAAGAAGACATGGGTATTTCTTCCTACTACCTGACATTAACTACTTTATTATATATATTGACTTATTTTTCTAAAATCAAGGAATATATCTATGTAGGTTAGACCCTGAGTAAACTGTCTTCCAGAAATGGAAGAGTCTCCACTGTGATAAGAGGCATACCACAGTTATTGTGCATGAACACTGGAAAATGACATTTCCATTCTTGGAATTTGATAATATAAAATTCTTATGTTGAGCTTCCAGGACTGGAAGGGCATTTGTCAGGGGAAAGCTTATGGTTTCTCACACAGGACTACACAGCAGTCTGTTATGACCACCAGACCACTGACTAAATTCAGTGAATGTAAAATCTGAAAAGCAGTTATAAGGCTACAGTTGAATTGTCAATTTGGGAATTGAAATTTAGGGTCTAAAGTGGTTTTTATTTGGGAACCCTATTCTCCTTCCACTGGAAATAAATAACTAACTGTGACTTTTTGAAAGTTGCTTGTCTCTAAAGTGGGAAAACAAGACCTTTAGGTATACCACAAATCATATGCATGCTTTGTTCTTTGTTTTCTCAAGCTTGCCATCTCATTCTTTAGCCATCTATCAATTCTGAGTTTTGTTTTGTTAATGTTGGATATTCATAGATAGAAATTCTTCTGCACATGATGAATTTTGCAAGTGAAATTCTCATTCCCTTCCTAACTTCGTAAGAAAACAAGCCTATAAGGATCTCAGACAGAAGCAGAAGCCATTGAATTTAGTGCATGGGTATAACTAAATATAGTTAAACATATGCATATATAAACACAATTCACATTGCCCTTTCCACTTTGTTTCTTGTTCAATATATTGTTTTCTAAATCGATGAAAGGATGGTGGTGGAAAAATATTGATTTACAAATCAAAAATAAACATAATAATCTAGGAGACAGGAGGATGTAAAGTTGTATGAATAGATGTACAAAAAGAAGAAGAAAGAAGGTGGGAATTTCCAGCATCCAAATGTATGAGACAAGTATTAGAAAAGCAGAAGACTTATAGGAAACAAAAGTGATGAATGAGGCATTGTGTTATAGAATAATGAAGACGTCATACCCTTAATATGTGTTTAACTAAAGATTAAATTATATGACCTTATGCAATAAGGATAAAAGACCCTCAGATTCCACACAGAAAGGTTATATGAACAAAGTAGATAAATTAATGAACTGAGGAAAAGCAGGCTGATTAATCTTTAGCTTTTATGACTGTGGCAAGGATCTGATAACAAGCCAAGAAAAGCAACAAGAATAAGGAGCTCCAGTTAAGCTTTCTATCTGAGAAATGATGTTGAGGTTTAATTTTAATTAGGATTGTGAGTGAAAGATAGCAGAAACTAGCTTTCATATATAAGAAGTGATGAGTATGAAATTTTTTCCATATTTGTTAGGAACTAGACTTAGAGTCTAGGACTGCATTCATTAAAGTTTATCCATTTATCCATTTATCCATTTTTATTGCTATTTTTTTATTTTTTTTTTTGCACAGTCTGAATATGTTTTTGGATATTCGCGAGACTATTATTTTAAACCTCAAAGAACAGAGAATAGTGTCTGAAAAGCAACTGAGCATTAAGTACTCTTTTCCTAGTGACCAGAGAATTCTAGCTTATCTGAGTTTAATGTTTGCAGGACTAATCCTAGAGCAGATGCCTTAGTTATATAAATAATTATGTATAACTTGTAGCTTAGAAATCTAAAGAACTTTAAAAAACTTTAAAGAACTTAAAACTTTTAAAGAACTTTAAAAAAACTTTAAAAAATCTCTTAGGGTGCAGTATGCGAACACCAAGTCCTCCATTTACCCCTTGGTCATATTAAATTATTTGTTCTGTGAAATATGGATATAGTGAAGTTCTATATGCAGTGTGTAATGCAATGCTGTATATTAACCACTAAGATCTGGTTATGTTAATTTAACTTCTTTGGGCTAAGTAGCCCTGATGTAAATCTTTCCAACAGCTTGCTCTCCTTTAGCTGCTGGCAGATTCTCCAAAGCCTTATCACTGCTGTCTTTGTACTCTTGCCCTAAGGAAAGCTGCAGCAGCATTGACATCAAGTAGCTAGAAAAACATCTGCATGTGCATTACGTTTACTTCTTTGGGTTCAGCTCACCTAATGAGCTGGCTGCTTCCATGTAAATCAAGTCAACCAAAAACAGTTAATGCTTTCATCAGGTGAGCAGTGCTCTGGAGTCTCTTTGAAGGTGAGGCCACATTCAGTGCAGTGGCTGAATGTTGTCCATATAAACACCTCATCTCAAAGATGTTGTTCTGTTTTCCACACAGGCTTACAGTTGTTGAGAGGACGCATGCCACTGTGCCAGGTACCAGAAACCAGACCAATTTTACTTTGAACTGGGAGGGGGGAGGGGGGGAAGGAAGAAGAAAACTACCCAACAAAAATCCCACAAGTGGTTTTGGAGGCATTAGCAAAATAGAAAGCATGAAAAGCTGAGAACACATCTGGGATTTATCACTGTGTTTTGATAAACCTTTGGGCTTAGCCAGTGCTCTATCCTGCACTGGGTATTCAGTGAAATTAAAGCACACATTCTTAACAGGGTTTGTCAGATCAACTTTATACTAGAGCGTTTTTCGACTGATTAATTACTCACAGACAAATGAGGAGTTCAGAGAAAGGTGACTTTTTCTTCTTAGGAAAATTGAGCATGAGAAGTATTACTAGGGAGGGTGACTGAAATTAGAACGGGAATTATCAATTTGTTACAATCCTAATTTAAAGGTAACTTCTGGATCTTCTTATAACGTAATAGATCCAATCTGCTTGATATCAAGTCAAAAAGTTGACATATTGCCAGGAAAAGAAAGGCCCATAGAAAGATGCTTTTAAAATTACTCTCAGGTTAGTTTTATAGGGCCTTTCATAATGCTTGAGCCCTGAGATGCCTAAGTTTGGGAAGCCTGCTCATTTTTCTGCTTGGAAAAGCCAGGGGGAGAGTCCTAGTTAACAAGCTTTATTCAGTTAACAAGATCATCATTCTTCTATTACTCTATATTTCATTATATATGCAAATATTAGATTTGACAATGACCTGTCTGCATTCAGAACCTGGAGGATGAGAATGAGTTCAATTGGAGAACTCCCAGTTAAGTAGCTTTAACTGATTTTGCACATGTTTTGTTGATTCTGAATTCCTCCTAGAAGATTTAAATACTACATCGAACTATGAGTCGCTAACACTATGTAGTTGTAGGTTCTGTCTTAAATAGGGTTATAGTCATTGGCATTAACAGTGCTGTTTTCTTTTACTTTTTACTTATATGGTTCCTATCATGTATTAAAAAGCACTTTTAAGATATCAAGCATACATTTCCTTTCAAGGCTTCAGTTCACAAGCAGATTTTTCTAAAACTGGGGTTTCTTCTTGCTTAGAAAAGAGTAGCTGAGGGAACAAAATGTATTTAACATGGTAATACAGCCAGCTAAATTGCAGTTTCAGTGACAAGTGTGTGATCACCTCTATATTTACCTAGTCTTGTTAGTGATACACATCTTGGATCAGATTCTCCTGGAAAGAATGTTAAGGCACATGAAAAACAACAAGGTGGTTGGTGACAGCCAGCATGGCTTCACTAAGGGGAAATCCTGCCTGACCAATGTGATGGCCTTCTATGATGGGGCTACGGAACTGATGGACAGAGGTAGAGCAGCTGTCATCTGCCTGGACTTGTGCAAAGTGTTTGACACCGTCTCACATGACATCCTTGTCTCTAAACTGGAGAGACATCAATTTGATAGGTGGACCACTGGGTGGATAAAGAACTGGCTGGATGGCTGCATGCAAATAGTTGTGGTCAATGGCTCAATGTCCAGCTGGAGGCCAGTAATGGGTGATGTCCCTCAGGGATCTGTGTTGGAACCGGTCTTGCTCAACATCTTTGTCAGTGACATGGACAGTGGGATTGAGTGTGCCCTCAGCAAGTTTGCTAATGGTCCCAACCTGTTTGACTTGGTTGATATGTTGAAGGGAATGAATGCCATCCAGAGGGACTTCGACAAGCTTGTGAGGGGGGCTGATGCCACCCTGATGAGGTTGAGCCATGCCAAGTGCAAGGTTCTACACCTAGGTCAGAGCAATCCCAGGCACAGCTCCAGGTTGGGCAGAAAAGAGATTCAGAAAAGCCCTGCAGAGAAGGACTTGGGAGTGTTGGTAATGAGAAAATGAACATGAGCCAGCTTCGGTGCACGCTCGCAGCCCAGAAAGACACTCATATCCTGGGCTGCATCAAAAGGAGTGTGACCAGCAGAATGGGGGAGGTGATCCTGCCCTCTACTCTGCTCTCCTGAGATCTCACTTGGAGTATCGTGTGCAGTTCTGGTGTCCTCAACATAAAACGGACATGGAGCTGCTGGAACAAGTCCAGAGGAGGGCCACAAGGATGATCAGGGGACTGGAGCACCTCCCATATGAAGATAGGATGAGAAAGTTGGGGCTGTTCAGCCTGGAGAAGAGAAGGCTACGTGGAGACCTCTTAGCAGCCTTTCAGAACCTGAAGGGGGCTGTAAGGATGCTGGGGATGGACTGTTCATTAGGGACTGTAGTGTTAGGACAAGGGGTAATGAGCTCAAACTTACTTAAACAGGGAAAGTTTAGACTGGATCTGAGGAAGAAATTTTTTATTTAGGATGGTGAGGCACTGGAATGGGTTGCCCAGGGAAGTTTTGAATGCTCCACCCCTGGAAGTGTTCAAGGCCAGGTTGGACAGCACCTTGGGTGACACGGTTTATTGGGGATTGGAACTAGATGATCTTAAGGTCCTTTCCAACCCTAAGTATTCTATGATTCTATTATGATCGATTTTGTTTTAGTAAGTGAAAGAGTATTTATGAATAAATTCAAAGGTGCCAGTGAACAATATATTTAAAAAGAAGTGAAAAATAGTGTATGTAAACATAAGCTCTTTGTAGCCTCAAATCCTGTAATATCAGCTGCCTTGTGTGTGTTTGGCAAGGAAAAGGTAAATTACAGAATACAATTAAATGTTAATTTAGCCGTTAAGGGGTTCCTAAGGACAGAGGATATATTTTATTTAAAGAAAGTAACATTGTACCTCATGCCAAACTGAGGTAATTTCCTTCCGTTTTCCATACTTCCTAGGTTTCCAGGTTTATAATTTTTATGGCATTTGCCAGAGCTCACTTGAAGAAAGCATTACTCAAAGTCTAAAGGAAATATTTTTGTTCGAATCCAGACCCATAAAGAATAACTACTGTGTGTAAAAGAAAAAACTGTGTAAGTTTACTACTAATTATACATATAAGCTGAATAAATAGACCACTGTTGCTGTGTGTGAAAATGCACACATTGCTGCTTATAGCAATATACTGGGATTGCTATCTCTATCACTAACCCAATTAAGGGATTTCTATCTCTATCACTAACCTAATTAAGGGATATCTTACCATGTAAGCTTTGTCTTCTCTTGAAAGCCAAAGTAGATTGTGTGAAATTGAATATACACATGGTGCCAGTGACTGAAGAATTTTTATTTTCAGTGTCTGCTTCAGTCAGTTATTTGAGAACATGGCTATTTCTTGTTAGGAATAAAGGGGCTTTAGTTTAATTGAATTTGCTTGAATGTATAATTCAGTGTTTCCAGAAGGATTGTGTTGGCAACACTGATATTAATAAATTATTTCAAGCCCCAAAGGCCCAAAATTTAACCAGTAGGAGCTGGATTTACAAGGGCATGTATGAGTGTAAATTTAGCAGTAAGATACCCTCTTTTACTCACAAAGCTATGAGGCGTCTGCTGCTTAAAACTGTAGGAGCACAAATTCCCCTGACACTCACTTTTCCACCAGTACAGCTTGTTTAGTGGCTCTATCTGTTGGAGCACCCTGTAAGTCGTGGCAGCATACATGCTAACTAAATGGGTCAGGGACTTCAGTCCATTTGCAGAGTGTGACTGGTTACCTCTAGTAGTGAGTAGTGAGCACTTCCCAGCCCTCTGGCTTCCTACATATGTTTTTCCAGCCATGCCAGTATCTCTGGGAAAAATGCATCATCTTAAAATCACAGTAAGGTAAATACAGAAAGTATCAAAAACAATAGATCAAAGATGCAAAATAATTGAGAATATGAGTGAAAAAAATGAATAATTTTTTTTTTTCATTTTTCCCTGAATTATGAGGGATTTAACCTGTAAAATGTCCTGAAGCCCATGCCAAAGAATGGCCATAGATGCCAAGAGGCCATAGCAATGCTTCTAGATAGTTTGAAAAACAACCTAAAAATGAGTTAAAAGTTACATGCTTGGAAATGCAGTCTTGCTGAAAAGATTTATTTATGTTTTCCCAAGCAATAAGTGATCCCATCACTTAGATCACTATATCTCTCATAGTCTTTTTTTTTTTAATCTGAGATCTCCTCTTGGAGCTCTTTGAAGAGGATCCAGCATTGTTGCTTATACTGTCTGTACTTACGTTCTGAGCAGGTGGAGTATATAAACAAGGTATAATACTATTTAAGACTGTACATGCTGGCTGTGAATATACAGGCAGTTTCACCCATTCATGGAAATAAGAATCCAGCCAGCAATATTATTTGCTGCTGTTTCAAAACATATGGCTTGGACAATATAGTAAAAGACAACACTCTGCATCACATGAAAAAGCAGTAATTAAAAGCAGATTGTGAGAATTTACAGTACACGTTACAAAAGATGGAGATCGAATACTTTAAGTTCAGTCTTTGCTTCTTATTTTCCTTTTTTTTAAAAAAAATAAGATTATTATGTCTACTTACTTTGAGCCAAATTTTCTGTCTTCAGTTCTCAATGAAAAATGTTGTTAAGCAGTAAATGAAATTATATTTTCATATATGTGTTTAAGACTCAAAAAGCTGGATTTGAGTCAGGTCCTCCTTATTGCTAGAATGGCATCTTTCCGGTCCTTCTGGTTGACAGAAAATCAAATCCAGATCTGAATTCCAAGGTTTTTTTATCATGTTCTGTCATCTGCAGTACTCATTTTCAAAGCAAAGATTGCTGGAGCTGGCAAATAAGGGCACCTTCTGTGTCCTGTTTATTTCAGAGAAATGTACAAGTAGATTGGGCTGGCATCAAATATTAGGTTATCTGGAAAAGGAAGCGTTTCATCATGTTTCATCCTGCTTGTAGCACCGTTGCAATGATTTTTGTTAGTTTGATACCCACGTATGATGAGGACTGAAGTTCAATAAATTTCACGTTCTTGACAGATTCAGTTATGTTGTGAAAGATTTAAAAAGCATATGCCTACTGCCTAGCTAATTCTATTGAATAATACTATGCCTTAATCAAAGAATTTATCTTTTTTCAAGTAAAATTTCATTTTGAATCAATTTCAGTCAGTAATAAAAATGCTGACTGGTCCTCAGAAGGACTAGAGCTTTCACTTGAGTTTTTCATAAAGTGAAGATATTACTATGAATTCTGAGGTTTTTAGATTGCAAAGAGTCAATGACTGTCATTTCCTGGGGAATGTGGAACCTCTACATTCCATATCACAGTCCAAAGTTAGCACAGGATGAAAATGATGGGAATTTGATGATACATAATCTCAATCCAGTTCCTATGTCATTTCAGATGACTTGAATGCAGAAAGAACAATCACTTCTGAACTAATTGGCATCCTTATTTCTTGTCTCAGGAGACATCAAAGACTTAGTGGTGAAAACCAGGCCAAATGTGAAGATTTGTACAGTCTATAGGTAGTGCTTGACTTCTATATTTGAGGAGGTGGGATCTGTAGAAGGAAATGATATATTATTATAAACTTGCTCATTGCTGATATTGCTCAGATAGAAGGAATGAGAAATTATTAAAGGCTTCAGTGAACAACCTTTATGTTTCTGTAAAATATCCTTGCTAAATCTTTTTCAGCATTTGCCCCTGCTTGAATCACAAGCTTGGTTTAGCTACAGGGAGCCCTAATAGAAAGGGCTATTATAATATGTGGAAGACATTTAGATAATACGTAAAATATATTTACCTTTAAAATTAATTACTTTAAATCTATAAAACACTCTTACTTTGTCATTACTGAAAATGTTTCTTCATAGATTAGCTCCATCCATTCCATTGGCCACATTCCCATTGATTTCAGAGGCCTGAATCAAGACTTTAAACCCTTACTGTGTTGCTCAAAGTTATATTTTGCTTTGACACCAAAGTCCTCTTTTAGACAGTATTTATGTTATTTCTATATTAAGTTAAACAAATTCAAGGTTATGCTGGAAAAAAAGATGAATGGAGCACCTTCTACTCCAGAGTCAGTTTCTCGATAGATACAAACAGGCTTGGATTGTTACAAAATGGAGGAGAAGCATGTTTTCTTATTAGTCACATCCTACATATTCAAGTTACAGATAATAGAACAGTCTACATGGCAAAATATACTTCTTAATGCTGAGATAAATCAAAATTATGAAGCTTATATGAATGCAAATGCACCTACATATCAGTAATAAGTATGGCTCTCTGTGTCCATTGTAAATGTTAAGTAAGCAGTGATAATTTTAGTCTTCCATTTAACTTTGATTATAGTTGATTTTGATGAAGAAAAATAAACATTAAATAATTGTGAGATATTGAAATTAAAAACATAATAGAAAGAATTATGTGCTACTAAACATTATGCAGCTCAGAAGTAAGATACTAAGCTGTCTCTTCTCCTGAAAAAAAATTTGGGAATAAAATTATACTAGTCTGACTACCAGTATATTAATATGACTGTATTGTGCAAGTGCTCAAGAATAAGTTCTTGAAATATAGCTGCAAAGAAGTTTGGACAATGATAAACAAGGGCGGAAGCAATTTATTCTGGGGACTTTGGTTAAAAACGTATTTCAGTAAAGTGGAAAGATTGGCGTTTAACAGATACATTGGTAGTATACACAAATACATTCACAAATGTGTGTCATTGAAAGGAAAATGAGATACTGGAAACCGATGTGTGTTTTTAACCTTCTCCCATTCCATTTCAGCAGTTTCGCTTTCTAAGAGGCATGTTTGCACATCTGGATAGAGAATAGAGATTAGGTTGAAAGGACACCTCTAACCATGACTGAGGGAACTAAAACCAGAACACGTTTCAAAAACATACTGAATAGATTAGCCATATGGTTTTGGTGTGTGTCATTCATTTTTACAGACAGAAAACAAAACCTTATTTTACAGGCAAACATTCAGCTCTGGGATTTAGAGACTGTAAGTGCAGAAATATCAAGACATGACAAAATACAAAGTATGTGAGCTGGGTAGAATTGTCAGAACATGCTTGCTGACCACAGCACACCTGACATTTAGACTCCATATTCATTTTCCCTCTCTGGTCTTCCTTATCAAAATAGCCATTTTCCAAGATATCAGACTCTGCCCCATCACATTTGACACTCTATACATGCATGTAGCAATCTACTGTGAGACTGTGACTCTTTCAACATAATCTGTTACTGTCTTTAACAGTCTTACTCTAAAGAGTATCTTAGAATGTCTTTAGATTGCTGAAGTATAAAATTGTAATTTTATTTTTTTTATCTGATTCTTTCAGGCAATAATGTTTGGTTAGTATACAGTCAGAATACAAAAAGTATTATGATTTTTGTTTTGTACAAAATCCCAGGAAAGGGGGATGTGGAACAAAGAGGCAGCAGCACAGACAGAATGCTATTGAAATGTGGTCATCTAGGAACTCAAGAGAAACCAAGGACCCTTTTGACCAATGAAGGGAAGTTTTAAACTCTGAGTACATTCTGACATTCCACCTCACTCCTTTCCTTTATGATTCTTGTTATGTAGGCTTGTTGCATCTTACATTAAAGTTTTCTGCAAATTTTTGGGGGATATGGAATGTATCTTCCTGTGTGCTCCCTTAATTAAAATAGAAGTAACTTATGCCTACAGAAAAAAAAAAAGATACAGCTATATAGGAAAGGCCAGAATGAACAGTGAAGCCCTATTCAGACTCCAGGCAGGCCTTCTTTCAGTTCTGGATATAACACCATGATTCACA
This sequence comes from Forpus xanthops, assembly GCA_032466535.1. Taxonomy (NCBI): domain Eukaryota; kingdom Metazoa; phylum Chordata; class Aves; order Psittaciformes; family Psittacidae; genus Forpus; species Forpus xanthops. The sequence goes on from JASSUY010041445.1 coordinate 15,794, forward strand.
GCTTAACTTGGTCAGTTGATGGCAGCCAACAGTCTAAAGGGTAACATAATGGTAAAGAGAGAATTCACCTAGGAAAACCAATAAAGCAATCCTGCTGCTGCCCCCTTCCTGCCTTGTTATGGAAAGGAGTAGCTAATGTAGATGTGGCTTCACCATTGCCATAGTGGTTGAAGGCACACTATCCATCACCCGCAGGTCTGACATGATATTTCAGGTTTGCTATTTTGACTTAAGGCTACCAAGTGACGGTGTTTGTTTTTGGAAAAGTCAGCATAGTTTTCAATGAATGTCAGAAATTCTTGTTTTCTAAAATCATTCCCAATATTAAAACCAACTGTTACCTCTTGGAGCCTAAATCCTACCCAGGATCATGTGGCCTTCTGTGAGTTAAAGGTTTTGAAAGAACCACACACTGGCCAGGGTGGTGCTAAATGTGCAGCCTGAATTTAGGCTGTGGTTTTAATTTGTGTCCCTAAACCATGAGGACATTGTTTTCTTTAAACATCAAGAAAGAAAAAATAAAGTTCATTGCTGCAGTTTTACTGTTAGCTTGAGGAGGTGTTGCATCCCAGGCATCAGGAGGCCCTGGACTATGGTAGGCATTGGAATGTTTCTGGGGGCTGTAAATGGATTCTTTCCTAAACATTGTAGGCAGAAATCTATTTAGGGGCAAAATATTTAACATTATTGTAATTTCAATTGTTTAGTAACCCAACAAACTACAGGGTAATTGTCACCTA
>JASSUY010041446.1:0-10135 GCA_032466535.1 Forpus xanthops
TTAGATTGGATCTGAGGAAGAAATTCTTTACTGTGATGGTGGTGAGGCACTGGAATGGGTTGCTCAGGGAAGTTGTGGATGCTCCATCTCTGGTGGTGCTCAAGGCCAGGTTGGACATAGCCTTGGGTGAAATGGTTTAGTGTGAGGTGTCCCTGCCCATGGCAGGGAGACTGGAACTAGATGATCTTAAGGTCCTTTCCAACACAAAATATTCTATGATTTTATGATTCTATAAGTAATTGCTATAGTCTATATTTGCATGTGTTCTGCTGGCTTGTGACATATGCCTTATTTTTTAGAGTGTAAACATATTAACATATTAATGCTAGGCTTATAGAAGTGATATAATGGGATATTTTGCTCCTGCAGATTATGTAAGAACTGCCAGGACTGTTCAGAGATTTTGGGATTATGGATTCAGTGCATTTGGTCACCAAAAACTCGACCTATATGTAATCAGCTAATGATGTCTTATCTGGCATTAATTTTTTTAGGTTGTATGTTACTTCTTTCATATGTTATGTTTGGTTGAACTTCTAGGATGATTGTAATTAATGTGCTTTGAGGTTTTTTCCTTAACTGGTGAAAATCTGACATCAGGATGCCATGGTATAGTATATGGAGTACACAAGTTGTATGATTCTCTGCTTTAGAGGCAAGCAGGCAGCACAGTAATATCTGAAAGAATGCACATGATAGACCTGCATCCCAGTCTTGGAAAAGCTCAGCTACGGTAATTGTCAAGACATTGGTTGGAGCACAACTGTTTGACTACTGAGGGCATTGTGAAGGTTGGTTTGGAATTAGAAAACTGTGGAAAGAAATTTGAGAACTGGTGAAAATTTGGCTTCATTTCTCCTGTATTAGATGACAGATGTCTTTAAAATTTGCATATTAAAATCACATAGAAATGTATTGCTGAAATGTAACAATTCTCCTTTTGGACCTATGTTTTTCAAAAAAATCTTTTCATTAATGGCATTTTATGAGATACTATGATCGTGTTCAAGATGGGTGTTAACCTTATGGCTTGTAACTTTACTTACAAATAAGTTGAAGACAGAAAATTTTCTGTCATTTAGCTTTAGGATACTGCAGAAATAAGCAGTATAACAATTTATGTATACTGCTGTGTTGAGCTCATTTTGCTGCTGAATCAGTTTAGCTTGGTTAGTCTTTCCCTGAAACGTGTGGTTTGGTACACTTTGCTACCATTTAATCATTAAAAGCAATGTAAGTATTAATCTTAATAATTTAGTAGAAAGGTTTCATTATTTGTTCATTTTCTTTAATTCATGTTGTCTTAGCAGATCAACAATTCTGTTGTTTCTTAATGAGGGTTACTCTGTGATTTCAGGAGAGAAAACTGCTTCCTGAAACCTGCTGGAAAAACAAGTATACTCTCATACAGGCAGAAATCTCCAGCACACTCCCTCTTTTTCCCTCTTTTTCCCTTCCCTCCTTCCATCCTTCCTTCCCTCCTTTCCTCACCACCCTCACCATTTTTTCCATCTGTTACCTCTCTTGTTTTTAGTTGTAAAATTGCACTATGGAGAACTTTGTATAGGAAGAATAAACTACATAATGAATGGCCAAAGTTAATTCTGTTGTTCTATATTTATTTACCACTGAAAAAAATAGCAAGTAGTTATAAATGAACATTTGTCAGTCTATATCTGAAATTGGAAAGCCATACTAGTTTTTTAGATTTACTTAGAAGAAACCTAATAGTGCTTGTACAAAGTCAAACAAAAGAACAAAAAATTCGGTGATTCCAGTTCTATTTCAGTTTGTGGGAAAAAAATGTGAAAAATCCCCCTTACTATGAAGAGAGACATTTAGTGGGCTTGAGACCCTTTCTTAAAGACAGCAGTTACTTTTGCAACTAAACTTTTTTCTATCCTCTTTAATGCTTATTAAGCTGTGTTGCGTGATCTCTAATAAAATGACCTCCAGAATTCTGCAATCAGTGATGTATCAGGACATCCATCCAATGTGTTTCTCCAGTGTTACAGTTTTGCACAAAAAAAAGCTCAGTAGTGCATTTGAACCCATGAGTGTTGTACAACTGATAATACTAGGGGCAGTTAATTTAAATTTAAGAAGATAAATTTAGGCCACAGAATTCAATAAAAATGCCTAGTCACACTCATACATTCAACTCATGTATTATAACAGCAGAAAACTGGTGTTAATATGTCTCATTCTCCTCATAATTTAGTTAGAATATGTGTATCATGCCTTATTAGAAGATACTTTTATACCTGGGGGAAAAATTCAGAACACTGTATCTTTGTTTAAAATTATAGCAGTTATAATTCCAATTTACTGGAGAACAGCAGCTTTCTCATCTGGTTTATGGTAAACCAACAACTAAAACAGTGAATAGTCAGTTGCTATGACAAAGAGATTGCCATACCTCAGAGAAATAAGAGAATCTTCCCTCAAATTAGGCTACTTCCCAGTTAAATGCGATGTTGCACTAAAAGTGTTTGAAAGGCTTTTTCTTTTCAAAGTTCAATTTCTGAAGTTTAAGTTAAAAGAAAACTTATGCTTAAATCTGCCACAAAAATGACTGTTCACAAATGCAGCTTGTAATGAAAAATATGTGACTATAAAGATCTGGATTAATTATCAATGCACTCGTAGTTGCCCTACAGTATTACATCCTTTTTGCATGTGTTGAAAACCTGCTTTTTTACTGCTTCCTCTTCTGTTACCTTTATGTGAATTGAGACAAATATTGGTTTTGATTTTTGTCATGGGTTCAGCAGCAGCAGTCATTTTTCTCCTTTAAGTAGTAGCTGGTGTAGCACTGTGTTTTGGATTTTTGGCTTAAGAACAGTGCTGATAGCACCAGTGTTTATAGTTATGGCTTAGAATGTTTAGGCTGGCAGAAGACTTTCAGAGTTTCATGCTCTGCCAGGGAGGAGGGGAGCCGGGAGGAAGCCGGGCGGAAGCAGAGACAGGGCACCTGACCAAAACTGACCAAAGAGGTATTTCATACCACAGCACGTCATGCCCAGGATGTAGAAACGGAGAGGGCAGAGACTCGAAAAGATGGTGGTGCAGGGGGTTGTGCATAGCGTGGCCAGGATTTGGTATGAGGTGATGGGGTGCACTGCATAGTCGAGCTTGGTATCAGGTGATAGGGGGGCACTGTGTGGCATGGCTAGCTATCAGGTGAAGTTTTGTTGTATCCTCTTTCCTTGTATTTTCTTGTGTTATTATTGGTGATAGCAGTAGTGATTTATGTTAAAACTTAGTTACTAAACTGTTCTTATCTCAACCTGTGAGAGTTGCATTCTTTTGATTCTCCTCCCCATCCCCTCAGACTGCGGAAGAAAGAGGGGGGAGTGAGTGAGAGAGCGGCTGCATGAGTTTGAGAGCCTCAAACCATGACAATTTTACATATATATAAATTATTTTAAGCTCTAAGCTTTCAGAGTTGTGTTCTTTGACTTTATGGCTGTGACATCTTGCATGTCTAGGTATTTCTACATTTCTGCGAAGAGAAGAAACACAAGTACAACTATCAAAAAGCAGTCCTGCAGCCTGCCACATTGTTTCAGGGGTGACATCAGGAAAGAACAGCCTTTCCTGGGGACAGGCTTTTCTCAGCTGAGGATTTATTTGGCCAGACCTGGGTAGTTAGTATTTCCCAGGGCTAAAGCCCTGGTGCCCCAAGCAAACTGAAGTTAGAAACTAAAATGTCAGTAGCTCTGTTGCCTGCCTGGTACATATCAACACAGAGGAGAAAAAGGCTGGTTTTGTTCATATGGTGGCCCTGTACCAGAGCTGAGTGAAAGTCACCGTAAGGTGTGGAGATGAGGGCTGCAGTGCTCAGGCGCCCCAGAGTCACCTGTGTCTTAAGAGGTGTGGGATGAGCCCAAATTTGTGTGAAGCAGGGTGCTTATGGGGTGGCTTGGGCACTCAGGATTGTCCTTTGCCTGCAGGGAATGAAGCAGACAGGCTGCAACTGCGTTCATTATGGGCAATGCATCTGTTCTCTCCCTGAATCTGTTCTTTCCTCTGTGGAGACCTCACAGTAGCCTTCCAGTATCTGAAGGGGGCCTATAAGGATGATGGGGAGGGACTCTTCATGAGGGACTGTAGTGAGAGGACAAGGGGCAACAGGTTCAAGCTTACACAGAGGAAGTTTAGACTGGATATAAAGAGGAAGTTCTTTACTATGGGTGATGAGACAGTGGAATGGATTGCCTGTGGAAGTTCTGAGTGCATCATCCCTGGCGGTCTTCAAGGCCAGGTTGGACTTAGCCTTGGATGTCATGGTTTAGTGTGAGGTGTCCCTGCCCATGGCAAGGGTGTTGGAACTAGACGATCCTAAAATCCTTTCCAACCCTAACTTTTCTATGATTCTATGATTCTATATTTGAAATATTTTGAAGGAATAAAATATATTTGGATTTCTAGAACAACTGTGACAAGTTGAACAACTTCACATGTTGTCAAAGCATTCATAAGCCAAGCATCTTAAGTACAGCTCTATACTCGTTTGCTTAAAATTACCATAAAAATATCCACAATATCAGTCCTGCACCAGGTTGTTCAATGTATTTTTTTTTTCCTTGTGACATTCTCTCTATAAAGTTCCTCAGCTCACTATCAGTTTGAATAAGAAATGTAGGCTTAGGGGGGCACATGTACACCTTGTGCCAGTTAGTTTAAAAAAATCATTACTGATTTTTTTCACTACTCATTATATCTTCTCTTCCAGTGATGATGACAAAGATACCTCAAAGAGATGCAATTAAAAAAAACATAGTAGTTCTGAGCTGCCAGTTTCTCAACTTCAGTGAGAAACTTCATAGTACAAGAGAGAAAATTTATTGAAATGTTTGCCATTCTACAGTCATGTGTTTGATAGAACTCAAATTTTTTGAAGGCAAGTATACATTTTTTAATATGCTTCCACTTTATGCTCTGCATAACTCTATAGCTTATCCAGCAATGAATCAGGCTAGAAATCCTCTGGACCAAGATCAGTAATTCTTCACTATGAAGGTGATGAAGCACTGAAACATTGTCAGGGTTTAAGCCCAGTTAGCAAATCAGCCACGCAGTGGCTAGCTCACTCCCTCCCCTTTCTTCCCCCCCCCCAATGGAGGGATGGGGAGGAGAATCAAAAGAATGTAACTCCCATGGGCTGAGGTAAGAACAGTCCATTAACTAAAATATAAAAAAAAAAACCACTACTGTTACCACCAATAATAATAATGATAAGGGAAATAACAAGGGAAAAGAATACAACTACTCACCACCAGGCAACAGATGCCAGCCCAACCCTAGCAGTGATCTAACCCTTATGGGTAACTGCCCCCAGTTTGTGTGCTGGGCATGATGTGCTTTGGTATGGAATACCTCTTTGATTAGTTTGGGTCAGGTGTCCTGTCTCTGCTTCCTCCCGGCTTGCTCCCACTCCCTGGCAGACCATGAGACTCAGAAAGTCCTTGGTCAGACTAAATATTACTGAGCAATAACTAAAAAAATCGGTGTTATCAGTGCTGTTGCCAGGTTGAAAGTCAAAACCACAGCACTGCACCAAATACTAAGGAGAAAAATGACTGCTACTGCTGAACCCAAAACAAACACGTTGCCCAGAGAAGCTGCGGCTGTCCCATCCCTGGAAGTGTTTAAGGCCAGGTTGGATTGATTTTTGATCAGCATGCACTAGTGTAAGGTGCCAATGGAATTGGTGTTGGAACTAGATCTTTAAGGTCCCTCCCAACCTAACTCATTCTATCATTCTATAATAAGTTATGCTTTTTATGCTGCTGAAATTGTTTCTTTAGAAAAATCTAAATGTGACTGAAATGTGTGAAAGATGGGTATGTATGTTTGTCTAAGAAGCATTTTAGACTTCAAAATTAAAAAATTGTCAGCTTTCAACAGCTGGGCTATAAATACCTCTTTTCTGTGGTAAAAATGACAGTTCTTAAATGGCATGCTACTTTACTATTGTAAAGAAGCATAAAGTCATGTAGTGAAAATAAATCAATACAGTTATTTTTACTCAAAATAAAATTATAAAAATAGGCAAATTAGTATTCAAAAATTCCTAGGAAAAATGTGTCTTTGCATTGATGTTAAGTCTACCTCCAGGCTTTTAACATTAATTATGGACCTCTGAAATGCAGCAGCTTGATATCAAAGGGAGTCTGTTTAATTATGTGTTTTGTGAACGTTTTTAATTACTTTAGCCTGAAATTATGTTAATAAGAAATGCCTCCGCAGTCATTAGCTATTGTACTTTTGTGTAACACCACATAAAGCAATGCACATTGTAAGAGATGACATCACTGCCTGTGGACAGGTGAGAGGTTCTTTTCCTGTTAAATCCTTTCTTCAATACATAAATGACTTCAGCACGTGTAGGACTTGATCTAAGATGCTGACATCATACTAAAAAGGCTATCCTGACTGACATTTCTTGGCTTTTCAAAAAGACAAAAAATATTTGAGCTTTCATGAAAGGCTGCAGTTTCTGCTAAGCATCTGTTACAACATGGGCTCTCCATGGGGCCACAAGCTCCTTTGGGCATCCCCTGCTCTGTCAGGGGGTCCTTCATAGGCTGTAGCTGGATATCTAGTCCACTGAGGACAGCCTGCCACACCACAGTTTACACCATAGGCTGAAAGGCAATCACTGCTCTGGTGCCTGGAGTGCCTCCTCTTCTTCCTTCTGCACTGACCTCGGTATCTTCAGATTTGTTGCTGTCATATTCTCACACCTCTTTTTGGCTGCAGTTCTTCCTGGGCAGTTTGCATTGATTTGCTTCTTTAACATGTTATCCCAGGGATGCTACCACTGTTGCTGATGAGCTTGGCCTTGGCTAGCAATGATTCCATCTTGAAGTTGGCTGGCATTGGCTCTGTTGAACAACGAGGAAGCTTCCAGGACCTTCTTGCAGAAACAACCCTTGCAACTGCTTACAAGAATGTTGCCTTACAAACCCTGTATTCAAGGAAAATATTATTGCTTGTCAGAGTGCTGAAAATGAGGATCAGATTCTCAGACTGGAACATTTCCTTTCCTAAGTAGTGATCAATTAGTTTTTCCTCATTATTTTTGTCTTTGGAAGCAAAATCAATGCTATTTTACGAAAAAAAACAAAATGAACTACTAAACTTTGACCTGTTTTGAGATTAAAAGGGGCTGAATCATTGGTTTTGATTTCTGAGGCCTGGGTATTTGCTGAGGTACTAAGTATGTGCACGAGTAACTGCGGCATTTATATTCTGAGTCTGTTAGGATAATATTGCATATGGGCTGTTCTAGCATTGACCTGGATAAGCTGGAGGAGTGGGCTAACAAGAAACTTATGATGTTCAATTAGGGTAAGTATGAGGCCTTCCTCCAAGGGAAATGTAACCTTAGAGTACAGCACAGGCTGGGATCTACCTGTCTGGGAAGCAGATTTATGGAAAGGGACCTGGGAGCCTTGGTGAACAACAAGCCCAATAGGAGCGAGCAGTATGCAGCTGCAGCAAAGAAAGCCAAGAGAATGCTGGGTCACATCAGCAAGGGCATCACCCGCAGAGGTAAAGTCATTATCCCACTCTACCCAGTGCTTGTGAGGCCACACCTCAGATACTGTGTTCTGTTTTGGTCCCTGCTACACAAAAAAGATGTGGGCAGGCTGGAGAGGGTCCAGAGAAGGGCCACAAAAATGATCAAAGTACTATGAAGCCTGGTATACGAGGAAGAGATGAGAGAAATGGGTTTGTTCAGCCCCGAGAGAAGTGGTAGATCTCCCCAGCACTGAGTGCTTTTAAGATTTAGCTGGACAGAGTGGTGGGACATTTTCTCTAAACCATGCTTTTACCAAGAAAGTTTCTACCAGATGACCTTTGAGGTACCTTCCAACCTAGTACTCTATGATTCTGATTCTAAGAGGAATTAAGATGTTATAACATTTTGTGTGACTGGCTTATGGAATCCTAGATTAAAATGGATCTGCAGCTCTGCTGACTATTTTTAAGCTTTTTAGTTAATATCAAACTTGAATTATCAGAAATACCTTCATAGCCAAATAATGACAGAGAATCCCTTTGTTAACACTGACAAAGGATTTTGATTGGCACTGTGTAGTGTAGCAGTTTTTCCACTTCATGACAGTACAACAAACTTTAAAGTCTTTAAATTCCCAGCAATTCTATAGGTATTCTAGGAGACCTTTTGATGGGTACTGCAGGTATTTCAGGAGAACTTTTGATGAATATTCTGAATTATACATCATGAAGCAATGATGACTGAAATATTTCTGTCACAGATAGTTGTTTCAGCTATTTAGTTGCTTCTTTGAAAACTGGATGAGGTTGAAGAGTGTAGGAGGATGTGAACAAATACTCATAGTGCAACTTCAGGCTTCTGACATAGATGCTTTGAAAATTCCCTGGAAGCATATGTTTCCACTGACAATTTAAAATAATCAGGTCATAACCTTTCTACATAAAATCATATTCTAAGGTGATTACTTAATGAATAACTCCTTTCCACTGAAAAGCAAAGGCCGTCTCTCGGGATAAAAATATTCATAATTTTCCTTCTGTCATGCTCCTTTCTATGACTATTGTATGAAAAAGGGTTGTTATCCATTCAGAATGCAAACCTCATCCATGAGATAGTTTTTAACCCATGTTACTGTATAGTGAAAATTAAGGTAATTTGATTGGGATTTTATAGTGTGTGGAGGCCCTAATTTTGTACTTTAAAGCAGGTAGACTTCTTATTAATTAGCTGGTATATATTTTATTTGCAGTAGCTCAGCAGTGGGCACTTTGTTTCTCCCTTTAAGGTTAAAAACCAGATGGATTTTCAGAGGTGCTGCATATTAGCAGCTATTACTAAAACAGTAAGTAATTTTCATAATATCATGCTGGCATAGAAGCATATGTTATTAAAATCAGCAAATGGATTATATTGTTCAGAAATAACAAATTCTGCTGCCAAAAAGGGGAGAATTTGGAAGAGGGAAATGAAACTGTTATTGCTTTGTGGCTTATTGTGTAGTATCTCTTCCTAGCAAAATAGCGGTTTATAAAGAATGAGGTGGAAAGCTGTTTTTCTAGCTTTCCTGAGATATATAATTTATAATTTTGTCTATTCCAAGCTAAATCCTAAAAATGGCATGAAATGTACCTCACATGGCCATAATTTTCTTGTTCTGCCCCCAACAAGAGGGACTATACCTCACTTCTAAAAGCTGCCAGTCCAAATTGTCCTCAGAAATTTGCATTGACAGAAGTTTAGATAGCTTCCTGAATATTGTTTTAAGAGAGCTAAGCACTTCACATACATTCCTTTCTGACTTGAAAACAAAGATATGCCTTTGATCTATCTTCAATAACAATGCCAAAATCCAGGATTATGCAACTAAACACAAGAGACCCACTTACTGTACACCCGGCTGCCAACATCTTCTCTGTGCCTGCTGTTTCTTCTCCCACCCTACTCTCTTCAGTCTGTGTAGAAGATCCTTGGTAACCATCTGGAAGTATATTTCCCTGCTGGTTCCCCTGAGCCTTTATGATGAGGACAGCCATTAAGGGTATAATTTTTCCAACTTTCAGTGACTTTGTTGCACTTTGTTTCCTACCTGCAAGATAGTGAGATAGTCTTGTGAAAACAGACGCATATGAGACTGCAAAGAACTCAGGTGGTATGGGGGATGTAAGTTATAAACATGACACTGAAGAAAATACCAAATAGGGAAGCTTCAGAACGGCACTTACAAAGAACAGAAGCTACAATAGAAGACACTGCTTCCACAGTAGCTCTCCTGCCTCATCTCTTACTGGAGCAAATTCTGAGATTCAGGCAAGGTTGCCTTATTTGTTGTCATTAGTGACAGTATCATAATTATTATTTACATATTGATTACTACTTCCTCTTACACTTTCTTTTTCTCTACCCACATAGATATCTGACTTACAAATGTTTTCTGTTTGGTATTCATGTTCCCCATTCTTTTTTTCTATTATCTCAGTTTTTATTTTTGAATCAATTTTGTTTTAACTTCAGTGGAAATAAACACAGTGTCGTGGTTTGAGGCCCCTCAAACAGTTCTGCTCACTCCCCCCTCTTTCTTCCCCAGTCCTGGGGAAATGGGAA
>JASSUY010041448.1:0-14513 GCA_032466535.1 Forpus xanthops
CATAAAAAGGACACAGAACTGTTGGAACAAGTCCAGAGGAGGGCCACAAGGATGATCAGGGGTCTGGAGCACCTCCCCTATGAAGACAGGATGAGAGAGTTGGGACTGTTCAGCCTGCAGAAGAGAAGGCTGCGTGGAGACCTCATAGCAGCCTTTCAGTATCTGAAGGGGGCCTATAGGGATGCTGGGGATGGACTCTTCATGAGGGACTGTACTGAGAGGTCAAGGGGCAATGGGTTCAAAGTTAAACAGGGGAAGTTTAGATTGGATATGAGGAAAAAAATCTTTACTGTAAGGGTGGTGAGGCAATGGAATGGGTTGCCCAGGGAAGTTGTGAATGCTCCATCGCTGGCAGTGTTCAAGGCCGGGTTGGATGTAGCCTTGGGTGGCATGGCTTAGTGTGAGGCTTGGAACTAGATGATCTTAAGGTCCTTTGCAACCCTAACTATTCTATGATTCTATGACAGCATAGAAAATGTCCCGTTGAGCTACTAGAAGGGGAAGGAATACAAGATTGGGAAGGAACAGTTATATATGAAGATATAATATAGATGTTTCTATCTCCAACAAAGGAGATACATTAGAAGACAGGTAGTATGATTCGGACAAAGAAAAAAAGGAAAGAGAAAACAGAGGCAAAGTGGAGAACTGGTGGGTAAAAAAGACTTTAAAAAAATCTGTAAGATTACAAAACTAATGTGTATACATATTGATGAAGGAAAATTACTTTCTAGATCATTTTCATACTTGACATTTGTCCAACTAAGACTACAAAAATAGCACAAATTTCAGCAAAATGTTTCTTCATACCGTAAAAGCAAAATAAAAACTCTTGAAACTGCTTTCCCATGCTTAAGCCCAGCATAAACTAACTAAATATTAATTTGCATCAGAGTCAGAAGAATACCTAATTTATAGCTGTAAAGGTTTTGCAATTCTAAGCACTAAAATACAAGACCAAACCAATGATAAGACCTTTGCATTTACAATTATACGAATAACACAATAGTTAAAATGCGAGTACACATTTCATACACTATGGATTGTAAACTACAATTTATCTTGTATTGGAAATTCATAACATACTTTCTTTAGCTATTGGTTTTCAAAATGAGGTCATATAATGTGAAATGGATTTTTTTATATAATCAAGTGTTTAAAAGCTGTATTATATATACTTCCAGATTGTTTGTTTCTTTAGAATCAATTATATTCTAAAAGTTGCTGTATGAGAAAACACTTAAACTCTTCATGCACTGTATAGCATGCTGCTTGTCATGTAAAAATGATAATAAAGGTAAAAATCATTGCAGGTTTTAGCTAAGCATTCTACATTTTTTATGTCAACTTCCATTATAATGTGAAGCAGCTATAGAGTTTCTTCTGCAAAAACCTATTCAGAGTTCTGAGTAGCAATTACTGTTGATAGTGCCATCAATGAATCAACAGGGACACCCAGGAATGGTGGCTGACCTGCTGCCTTGAACATTAGGAGATGACATGGAAATAACACTTGAAAGCAATTTTGAAAGTTTTTCTAACATGTCTTCCTGTCTGCAATGGTCGGATGCAGTCTGAGGTGGAGACACTTAAAGATAGGCATCTACTTGTAGGTAACTATATGCACAAGAAGGGAGCACAGCTGTAGCTTGAACACAAATGGATAGTGTCATTTTAAATGCTGTGGTTTATCTCTCCTGGCCTTCAGGTTCTGTATTGGGAGGTCATATGTTTCCCGTAAATCTTCAGTCATATCTGCAAGTAAATATCTTAAACATCCTAGGGCATACAATATGGTAGTAGATCTGTAAATTGAACAATAAAATTATGTCCTAGGCATCTGAACTTCCATTACAGTTAGCAGAGAGAGAGAGAAGGATTCAGCTGTGGAAATACAGGTATGCAGGGTTATTATTTAAACTGCAACATGGTATCCCACCTGCCATTTATCTGCTTCTCTAGAGAGACTCAGTCACACATCACACGTGCCATGCAGATGTCCTATATGACATACAGCATCTCACTTACTGATGAATTCATTTACGTGTCCTAATCTGGAGACAGGATTATGCTTTCTATTGTGATTCTAGAAAACATAAATATTGTGCTTGCTGAAGTTAGAAGCTCAAAACTGTGCATAAAGCACATACAAAAAACCACACTTTTCCTAAAGTTTCCTGAAAAGAATAATCTCTCCTGCTCCCATATTTCTGTGAAGAACAAGATAATGGAAGCTGAAGACTCAGAGCTGCAGTTTGTCCTAAAGGCCAGATATCACCTATCATCTGATACAATTTAAAATTAAATAAGAAAATATAATAAACAGTATAGAGGCAATTTCTGGAACATCTAGCAATAGTTTTGGCATATATGTGCTCAAACAAGATTCTAATGTGATTGCATATTGCTTTTTGTCTGATTTAAGCAGCTGTATATCAAATATATTATTGTCTGCACTTCCAGAAAAGAGGTAAATGACGTGCTACTCAATTAATTAAGCTTATCAATTTACATTTAGGTAATCAGAGTGGGAAATTTTTACTTCAGGAGGTCTTCAAAGACCTCCTTCTATTTGTATGGAAGTTGGGCTCAATTGCATCACCTAAACACAGGTGCATAGGACCACTTCAGGTGTCCTGGAGTATCTTTCTTGGATTTAATCTGTGTTCTAGAAAAGCAAGAATATCCCATAAGCCCTGTGTTGAATGTGTCAAAGCTGAGCCCACCAGCCAAGCTGGTGACACATTCGTGAAAATGCATTTAAGAAAGGGCAGAAAACTCTGGACAGATGGGGGAGTTAGGGAGTGAGAAACAGCAATGGGAACACCAAGGTCAGAGGAGGAGGGGATGCTCCATGGTGCTGAAGCAAATATTCACACTGCAGCTTGTGGAAGAGACCAGAGTGGAGCAGATGGATGTTCCTGAAGGAATCACAGCCTGTGGGGAGCCCCTGCCAGAGCAGGGGAAAGTGTGAGGAAGAATGAGCAACAGAGTGACGGTTGTGAAGTGACCTCCCCTTTGGCTTCTGGCAAGGGAAAGGGAAGTTGAGATGGGGAGAGGGGGAAGGAAAGGTGTTGTTATAATGTTTATCTTGTTGTTTCCTACTACCCAAAGTAATGATTCCATTTTTATATTAACTGGCAAAAAAAATGAGTTAATTGAGAGGGTAACTGTATGATACGGCTATCCGTTTCTTTTTTGCGAGCTGAAATTCCTTTCTATTCTGTAAGTCGTACTAGTTTACCCAGTCCAAAGCTGTTCTAAAAAATCTGTTTTCTTTGTCTTGTCCTATTGTCATTAGGATAATGATGTGTAGGGACAAAGATAATCTGCACATATCAGATGTTTTTTCATTTCACAGATATTGTACTGTTTGATATTTTCTCTTTATTTATTGGGGGACAAGTGGAATTTACAACTGAATTATTTCATTTTCTGTGAATTCAAGTTGCCATATCAGTCCCTGTACCAGATAGAGATGCTTTCATATTTTAACTCAAAATTCAGCTGCAGTTTCTGTTAAATGCAACTTAATGCTCCAACATCTCTGGTGGTGCTTTGCACTTAGGTTAGCTATGTGGGATTTCTTAGTCGCTGGTTATCTTGGAATGTTAGTCTTCAATATCTTCTTGTAGCAGGTGTCTGTTGCAATATCTGTTGGTGGATCAGGTTTGTTGTTAAGTGTCTGAAAGTTTAATAAGGGAAGTCGTCAACCTTTAAAGGCTGGACTCAATGATCTTAAAGATCTTTTCTAACCTCAATGATTCTTTGATTTTATGAATTGTCCCAAGTCAAATCTGTTTTTTCCATTATCGTAACTGATAAGTAATCTCCCTGCTTTCATCTGGACCCACAAGCATTCTCATTCCTGTTCTTAACTGTTTGCTCCCTCCATTCCAGTTAATGGTGGGAACCAGGCAGCTGAGTGGGTAGGGTGACTGACTGTTAGCCAAGGCTAATTTACCACATCCAAAATGAAAATCCCAGTGTAGTTCTGGGGATTGCTGCAGTAGTGCTTTCAATAGGTATCAGGGATGAGATGGCATCTGTTTTGATGTCTTCTGTCACTCTCCTAAAAAGCTTTGTACTCTCAAAAAACTGCCACATACTTTCATGGTCTGCTTTAGGGTGCCCAACACTTCTTCGGCTTCACATAATGCATCACTTAGAGCACAATTTTCACATTTCTTAATGACTTTTTGAACTGAAATACATCCCCCAAAAGTAAAAATTACATCTTACAGCTATAGAGGAAAGTACATGGGGCTCAGAGGAGAAGCGTGATTAAGTACTCTTCAGTGAGGATATGGCCAGTCTTTTCTAGATGGGACTGGAGTTAAGCAGAGTAGATTCAAGGCACTCTACTGTATTATTCTGGACACCAAGGGTGACTGCCAGAAAGGCATTTTAAAGTAGACACATAGTTTAGCAAACAAAAGAATAAACATTTCATCAATGAATAGAGCAGAGATGATGAGAAAGCAAGAAGGAGTAGTGTTTATTATGACAGACAGCGAGAAAAGCCACTAAGTATTTAGAAACCTATAGAGCAGTGTGCCACAGATATATTCCAAACCATAATCCTAAAGAAAGTTACGTTGAATGGTGTTATGATCCAGCAAAAGATGACAGCATTGAAGGCAAAGATGATGCTGCAGCTGCCTTCAAGCTGTTACTGACAAAACACCAGAATACAGTTCATTTCTTCTAGATGGATGACTTCAATATTGAATTAAAATGTGAAAAATATGGAAAAGAAAAAGTGCAAAGGGAAAACTGTGATGAGGAATCATCAACCAAAATGAAGACTTGCCAAAAAACACTTGGTGTCTAATATACTGTTTTTTCAAATTTTCACAGAAAAAAGAAAAAAAGTAAAATTTTTTCAGACAGGGAAAGAAAAATTTGCTCACCTTTATGTCACATGAAGACAAGTCATGTGGCTTCAATGCACAGTGTTCCAGGCAGCAGGTATCAGTGAGGACTACCACTTGCTCCGCAAAACTTAAAACAAAGATACCCTCTGATTAGGAAGTGACAAAGATCAACAGTACAAAACTGAAAACAAAAGTGTAGTATAAGGAACTCCAGCCTGGTCCTGAGAACAGATTTACTCTGGTATATCAGGCAAAGGACACTGTATTGAAAGAAAAAAAGGAAGTGCACAGACACAGTATGATTTGGTTCTGTCACAACTGGGTATCAGTGTACTCACAGCAGGAATGGAAATAGGGTGCCTCAGTGAGAAAAGAACATTTAAAGAGCTATGAAATATATCATATGCTCTAATATACTACAAAAGCATACAGTATTTTTGAGCAAGCAATGTTTAAAATGGGACAATCAAAAGAAAAGGAGGAAATTTATGATTGCTGAAAGAGAAGAGATAGGGAGATTCTTTGAAAGAAATCATTAACAGCATTTACTTATCTCAATCACAGTTTCGTATGTAATATTTGAAACCACATGACTGATCCCACCCCTAACAGGATTTCAGGAAAAAACTGTGAGCAAGAAGCTGAAAACAACAAAAAAGCAGAATATAAAATCACAGCAGAAATATTAGAAGCATTTGACTCACCTCCCTGATGAAACCGATAAATGTGCTTAATGAAATCTAGGAAGGCAGAGAGGAAAAGCCTTTCTGAATAATAGAAATAAGGAAGCATGAGTCAGATACTGTGAAAGGGTGACCTCAGTGACTTCAACAACTGGAGACAATTTGTGCTGCTCTTCATCATAGCAAATATCATTTCCTGTGTGATACAACACATCATTAAGTATACACAACTTATAAAAGCAGACAAACTGTGATAAATGAAAGAGTAGGTCAAATATTTTTCTCTTTAACTGGAATCTTGGTCCTCAGGGTGAGACAACATTACTTCCAAGAAAAGTCAAAAAAAAAAAGGTACATAAAAACTTGAGGAAAACATAAAAAAATCAGCTAAACCTAAACAAACTCTCCTGAAACTCTTATGGCAAAAGGTAACAACACACTGGTAGGCAAAACCACCAGAGAAAGAAAAAAGCCCAGCTAACTAGGTATTTCTGATTAAACAAGCTATTTCAATCTCCTAAACTGATACCTTAATTCTGAAATTTCACAGTTGAGTTTCTACATTCTTAAAATATTCCTGTGTTACATTCTGATATGTAAGGGAAAATAATAGTGAACAAATGAATGAATATGCAAAGGATTACAGGGATATTTTATAAAGCATCCTGGAATCAGCTTTCTTAAAACTCTTAACTCCTTTTTGTGTTCACAAAGACCACATTTCCACATACAATTTTTCCATTGTATATTTTCTATTAACTCTTCACTTACCTTCACTCTCTCTCACATAGCAGCTGTGCCTGTAAGAACAATATTTGTTTACAGAAGGTTTATAGTCCTCTTGCCATAGTCGGCTACCCTGACCCTAGAAATCCAAGTGAGAGGACAAGAAGTAGGACAATGTAGACAGAGGCAGGAAACATGACTGGTTTCTCAAAGGAGAAGAATTTTCTTAATCTCCATAAAGTTACCTAAAAATATAGTTCCATTGAATTTTTATAACTTCAACCTCAAACCATGCCCACAGTATTTAAAAGATATAACAAAAATAGGTAATTGTATTACAAAATAAAAGTGCAATAACTATATAATTTCTATTGCTTTCTGATAAATACATCAAAAAGGTAGATAACGACCTGTTCAGATCCATATTTTGTAGCTAATAAATCAACATGACAAGACACTATCCATATAACCCGAAACAGCATTTCTACGTTGTATTACCCAACATTTATCACTTTGACTTCAATAATTTTTGTGTTTGCTCAATACTACTACAAAAGATTGGTAGCTATAACTCAAAATAGAATGCTAAGAATACTCTGAAACAATACATTTGAGAATCTGAAATAGTTCTGACATTAAAATATGTTGCTAGAGGGCTCTTATTCAGCAATGAAATTACTAAAGAATAGTCACATACTTAAAAACAAGCTTATGGACAATGTATTAAGGATCAATGTTTAGACACTGTGACAATGCCTGTGAAGCTGGATGTAAATTTGAAAAATAACACTTCTTTTTTATGTATTATATAGATTGTATTGTATGGTGTTTGCTGTATGTTGTATATTTATATGTAAATATTATATATTTATAAATACAGATGTATGTGAAATCTGCAGGAGTTTTTGTAACATGCATATGTTTGAAATATCTAAGTAAACTAAAGTTGATTGATAGAATTCTCAGAGGTACCATAAACTGCAGAAGGCATTTTACACTGAGTAGACTTTATCACATAAAGCTTTGGTCCCGTTTTGTCTGGATATGTAGACTGATTATTTTCAAACTGTTGAGCCTTTAGCAGGAAATAGAAAATAGGGGAAGCATTCTAAAGGGAATACTACATATTACTGAGGTTTTTGTAAGGATGAGATTGACAGGACATCCTTCAAAGAACAAAAATATCGGCTCAGAAGTATCTAGGTTTTAAAGACGACTACAATTTAAGCAGGAGCACTCTATTAAGGATGTGAAGTGAATGCATGGTATAATACATTCAACTCAGACAGACACTAGCATCATCACCACAAATACAAAATGAAGAGTAGATTTAATTATTAAAACAACCTAACCAATGTCCAAATCCATATGACTGTACAAAACTTGTGACAGTTGAGAGACAATGAGAAGAAAAAAAGATCCTAGAAGTGGGTAAAAAATCCCATTACAAATACTTTGCAATGATTGACCAGTAAAATCAAAACAATTATCCAAGTCCTGAAAATGCATGCACTCCTGAATAATGTTATGCATCAGTAGTCAATGGGTCTGCTCTCATGCGTAAAATTACTCAAGTGTATAAATTTTTCAGGATTGGGGCCAAGCAACATAATGCTAGACAACAGAGCCCAAAGACAGTTGGCAGCCATTCAAGAAAAGTGCTGAGGGCAGCAGTACCAAAGCTGCAGATAGTTGAGTAAAAACTATACAAATGAAAGATTAAAAAAGAAACCCAAACCAAACATATATTTTAGACTTTGAACAATGCAACTTTGATTTTACAGTTTGTAGGATGCTAAACTGGAAAGAACAGGTCAAGCCAATTACAGTAAAAGGAAGTAAGTCACATTTGATTTGTATACTACAGAGTATTCTAATAACCTTAAAGGAAAAAAAAAAAAAGAAAAAAAAAAAGAGGACAAAGACATCAGAAAAAAAATCATGTATTGAGATTTACCCTTGTTTTTTTCAAGTTGAAGTTGATCATGACTGTTTAAAACTAGATATAAAAAAGTTCAGTCAATGAGGAGCAAATTAAAATGCCAACATGATCACAGCAACTAAAAGATAGCACAGTAACAAGCAAAATGGATACAAAGAAAATGATGATTGATGAAATTAGAAAAGATTATATCACAAACAAAAAAAATGGGTATCTGAACTAAAAGAAAAATTTGACATATGTTGTAGTCCACCTGTGACAGAGCCATGTCTCAGGTCACGTAGGACTTTTTCAACATCACCTCAGGTCTTATAGTTTAGATTTTCTGAATTTCTGCACTGAAAATGCATACTTCTTTTCATTGACAGTATAAGGAGACTAGAATCATATCTGTGACACATAAAGCACCTAAAGATAGGTTGTGTGAGTACTGTCTGGAGGCAGCTGAGGAACAGCCTGTAGTTGTAAAGAAAAATCTAAAATAAGAAAACCTAAGGGGGGGATGGGAGGTGGGAAATTTAATGCTTAAAAACTGTTGCTTTTCCAGAATCAAGTCTATTAAATATCTTCAAATAAGTACAATAATACCTCTGCAACTGCAAATGCATTCACAGAAAAGGACCAGGAAAGTTCAATGCAATAAACAAGAGGGATCTAGGTTGTATGTTTAGCCACAGGCAAGATGTCTGGCAAAAGGAAAAAAATAACCATGGAAATTTATCCTGTGCTTAGCTGAAGAGTTGGACAGTACCAAAAAAGGCTTTAAGGAGACCTGCCCCTAAGTTACTTT
This sequence comes from Forpus xanthops, assembly GCA_032466535.1. NCBI lineage: Eukaryota > Metazoa > Chordata > Aves > Psittaciformes > Psittacidae > Forpus > Forpus xanthops. The sequence goes on from JASSUY010041448.1 coordinate 9,019, forward strand.
CACATTTCAGGGTAGCCATTCAAATATGACCATGGACTTCCATTAAAAATACAAAGATTAAGTAGCATAAGAAGCTGAGATACTACAGTGTAAACATGGTTTATGTCAGGGAAAAAAAATGCTATGAGGATCTGACCTGTGAAGAACATTCCCATAGTATGGCAGCACCTGCAAGCATTTCCACATTAAGCTAGGATCCTCACGTCTGTCCTCCAAGTTACATAAATTTTGGCTGTGAGAGAAGGCAGAATGAATACCCTACTATATGTCAGATCTGATTCACAGGGTAAGCAACAGGATGTGAAGAGGGCATATCAAAAGTCCACAAAGCTCCATAATCTCAGACATTCCCCAGACATTTATTTATGTAAATAGACTTGGAAGCATGCCCTGAAGATCAGAAAGTAGTGTAGGGAAATTACTTCTCTTAAACTGAGACTGGGAGGTTCAATGCCGTTTGACAGATTGCAGGAAAAGAGCTTACTGTTTCAGATATTCACTAAAACAAAAGATAGCATTAATCTGACATTTACATGGGTCAAACCTTGGGATATGTCCCTCATATCATTATTTCTAAGAGTGGGTAAAGAAAGGAACAAGCTTTCTTTGATCAGAACCTGTGACTAGGAAAGGTTTACATTCTCCTTTTCCTTCAACGCTGCTTTCAAAAGATAGTCAGTCTTGATGTTATGACCTAGGAAAATGCACCCTTATTAATGATCTAGACAAGAAAACAAATCTCAACTGCCTTCAGCAATCCACAGGTTTTAAAACTTACTATCCTTAACCTTTCCACAGGTGACCAAACACACACACACGTCACCTCCTATCCCCTCCTGTCACCACTCTTCACATATTTACAACTTTACTTTCTAAACTTTGGCTCAATCTAGGTTTTCGGAGTAACTCCAGTATATATAGCAAATCAACTACTAGATTTAGTTTCAGATTCTGACTTTCTGGTAGAGACGAAAGGAGGCTAAATCATAATTTTGAAGGGTTTGCCCGCTCCATGTTACAATTCTTTGCATAGTAATTCAGGTTACTATGTGCAATGTCATTGTTACTCCAAAACTACATGTATGTATAACTAACTAGAACTGCAGGTCATCCTAATGGATTATAAAAGTGAGGCCTAGAAAATAATTAATAATGAGCAATGACCTACAACTAGTGTCGGATTCCCTGCCTCTCTCCGGACTAGTATTAACTGCCATTATAAATTGAGGAAAGAATTCCCCAAATGACTGCAAATAGCCAAGAGAGATTCCATGTACCAGCTCAGATGTGTCTGTCGGCATGCTAACAAAAGCAATTTCTTAGCAAGCAATATGCTAACCCCCCCCCGGGTCTGCTAATGAATCTGCTTTGTGGTAAAATTTTTAGGACTACTTGCTACAGAGATTCCTTTTTTTTTTAAGCACATGGCTTTCTGAATTCTGTTTCCATAAAGTTCATTTGACTGAAATTCCTATTTCATTTTATTCACGAGATTCCTTCAGCTTAGTACACATTTAGCATTGGGACAGCTTTTTACAAAAATGTTAGCTACTATCCGCAGTTGAGAGTATTATCTTCATCTTTATTTTGAAGCAGGGGTTGTTTGAGGTTTTTTCCTTATTTTTACACTGCTTTATAAATCCATAATATTTAGTCTGTAGAGTCCCTCTGAGAGCCGGACCGCTAAGAAATTGCTCTTTTCTGTTGTTTTCTGCGACTGTTAAACTCCAGTTACTCCTCATTTACAGCCTCTCCCCTACAGAGGGCACCTTTGTCTTATTGGAATTGCTTCTGCAAAAGAGATAATCGGTGATTGTAAGAGACATAACTGAGCCTTAAAGCGCGATCAGACTTCTCACAGACGCTTGTTTGCTTAGTCTTTTTATTTAACCAAGTTTTGTACTATAATTCAGCAGCAAGCAATAACAATGTCACATTCTGTATTATTGTAGTCTCCACCAAAAAATGAGGAGATGAACTGGGGATTACTAGAATTCATTTGAGATGAATTAAAGAGCCTAAGTTTGAGGTAATTTTCTTTCCATCAGTAATTAAGGGTATCGTCATCAAAAAGTATTTCTGAGATGCATACTAAAGATATTGTCTGTGGGAAAACAAGCTGCAGAGAGTCAACCATTTCCGAAATAAATCCACAGACCTCCAATTAGTAATTTCTATCTGAAAAGTGTTCAAACTGAAGAAAGAAAGATTTTATTCTCCTTTGTAGGGTTAGACTATCAAAACTGACCCTAAAATTATTATTTGGGAAAAGAAACAACTGACTGCAAGACTGAGCCAAAAAGTAATTTTCTTCCAGATTTTTTGGTGTGCTATTACTTATGAATTGTCAAGTATATCATTCATAGTATCTGCTGGTTCTGAATGAAACTAGCAATACTTTTCAGTGGTTTTTTTTCAGTTTAATCAGTAACACAGTCTTCCTTTACAGGCCATTTCACTAATGTGTTAAGACAGATGCAAACATCATTGATTTGTAAATGGAAAAGCAGAAATTCTAAAGAATAATCTTTCCTCTGTCATTTTATAACTGTCTGGGTATTCAAAACAAGCTACAGCTGTAAAAAGAAGTGCAAGACATTGCATTTATGTGACTCCCAAACAGGCGAGTACTATGTTAGTTCATATTAACTGAGGGAAAATACACTATGCATCAGTCCTTTTGCATAATGCTTCGTTTTTATGGTGTTCCTATCAATAAAAGTTACAAATAGCCTTATAAACTCAGCAGCAGGCAACCTGTTGCAAGAAGCCTCTAACTTCCCCGTGCTGGTTTCTGGAACTGATGTTGACTGTAAAGAATCTAACACAAAACCCAGCAAGGAATGTGCCCAGCCTTCCTTAACAATTTTCTAGAAGTCTCTCATAGAAAATGCATTCATGTTTACATTTTCAGCTTCAAATACTCAGCACAAAAGCATGAGAGCACAAAAAAAAAACCAACCTGAATCTCTAGTCTAGGCTGCTAGATTAATTAAGCAGGCCCTGTATTAGTAATACTCTAATGCCATTAAAAAATTGTTTTAGGGAGTATTTTAGCAAGCTCCTCCTGTATTATAATTTTACTTCCTTTTTGTTTTCTAATTATAGGCCAAGGCTGAATTCCTCAGTAATTAAGGAAACTTTTTTTTTTTTAAGATTTCATTTCTAGAAGTCAATAGGTATGTTGCCCACATGAAGATTGCAAGATCGAGAGTTTGTACCTATAAAAGTGCCCAGTGTGAAGATATGTTTCAATACAGTTACTGTTACACAGAACAGTTAAAGCAACATATGCACTAGTAAATTAAACAGTGCTAGCAATGTTCCCACGTACTGGAATATGATGGTCTATACTGTAAAACTGTTCAAATGGCCCCAGCAAACTTTGAGCATCCTAAAAACCTGTTCCTGGTGCAGTCTGAGGGAGAGGGAGGCTGCACATCCCACAGACCCTTTCTAGCTGGCAGGCTGCTGCCACTACCTCCTTTTGAACAGGAGAAGAGTTTACAAATACGCCTATGTGCTAGTTGGCTTTATTGCACAGGAACATTCTCAGGCACATTTAATTTGCTAGTATAAGCATAGCCTCTGAATCTGTATTTACTGCAGCTATTACATGTCACTGTATTTAAAAGTATTCAGCTATAGGCCCTTACTTGTAAACTCTGTGCTGAGTTCTAAGTTTTTATCAGTAGGAAACAAAACACTCAAGAAAACATTTTCTCAATTATACATACTGCTATATGCATTATTTCCCATGTAATTGTTTCAGCTTGATAGTAAAAAATAAAACTTTGAGCTGTCAAGAAAATGTTTGCTTTGAATATAGCTTTACGGTTGCAGATAAACAGTTTAAACAGAAAGTAAAAGCCAAGGAATGATATTTTAGAAGCATCTAAGATACTTCGGATTCCCACTTTCAAAACAGGACAATTTTATCAGTGGAGAAGAACTCCATTACCAGCATGAGGTACCCCACGACATTGATAGTGAAGAGGCTGTAAAGCTCAGCAGCCCTTAAAATATTTCTCAACAAGGTGACACAAATATTTACCTGAAAAGTAAGAGTCTACCTGGAGGTCTTCCTCCTGGTAGCAGTGTACCAGTCAACTGGCCTAGATATTCCAAGAACGAACCAGGGAAGCGTTCACCATTGCAGACCTCATACTTGACTGCACATGTTCACTACTACCATGTGGTAATCCTGGCTTAGTTCTCTTGTCCTGTGGGAATGCTAGAAGGTGGATGGGTGAAACAGGTTTCCCACCCTGTAAGTGACCTGCCCAACTGGTTATTAGCTGTACCACAGAATGCAAATATCAACACAGAAGCAAAAAGTTGCATTTTAGCTTTATCTTCTTTGAGCCCCACTTGTGTCAATGTCGTGATTCCAGCCAAAGACTGTTTTGTGATGGATTCTTTCTTCAAGAGAAAACCTTCTAGCAACACTGAGATCTATATGCCCAGCAAAGGAAACCTACACACTTGGTGAATTGTGTCAACATGAGCTTCTGCATTAAGGGATTTGGTAGCATGAGTATGGCACCTGAATTTTTTTTTTTTGTGGATCTTAGTTGTTCTATTCCTTCTCATATGTGAAAACAGAATAATCCTCAACTGCCTGAGAGCAATTGTCAGGCTGAGGGGTGTAATTAAGCAAAAGTACAATTAAAACTCTTTGTAACTAGCTAGATTAAAGCAACTTAGATGGCGATAGTTCATTTTTCTTGCTTTGAAGTGTATATTTTAAGTTTATACTCACATGTTCAGGAGAATAAACTTCATTTAAAAACAAGTTCCTAGTATATACCTTAGACTCAATATTTTGAATGGATAAAATGGTATTATTGTAACTCACCTCCTTTCATGTTTTCTCAATTTTCTTAAATTCATTTCTTACCTAAATGCATTCACTGCTTTTCCCCTAAATTTTCCTTTGCCTTTCAAAATATAAGAATCAAATGTGGTTTCCTTTCGTTTTCTTGTTAGTACATCTATGACTCAGCTTCTTGGTTTCCAGTGTCAAGTACCTACTTACAGATCTACATCTGTGGCTATAACTAAGAATTTATTGAGGATTTGCTGTCTTCATAAGTCTATTTTTATTGGATAAATATTCCAAGAACTTATTTTTTATAAGCACTCAAATACATAAGCTTAAAGTCCTGTATTCATACCAATAAAATTCAATTGCATGCAAATAACTGAGCACTGGAGAGTAACAGACACCAGTGAAGTTATATCATTTATAAATTCAAACAGTCATAATGAAAGTTCTTTTTTGCCATTATCCATAATAATTAACAGTGTATATTTTAAAGAGGTCTATTTTGGCCACACTATCCCTATTACACCTATCATGAAGATACAGGACTTTTTTTTTTTTTTGGTGTTTAATACGTATGCCAAGTGTTATCCTGTTTTGAAATAAATGTATTTTTGGGAAATGTGAAAATAGAGAAAATCAGGATTTCCTGTAAGTTATTTTCAGCTCC
>JASSUY010041449.1:0-34640 GCA_032466535.1 Forpus xanthops
ATCCTCGTGGCCCTCCTCTGCACTTGTTCCAACAGTTCCATGTCCTTTTTACATTGAGGACACCAGAACTGCACACAATATTCCAAGTGCTACTTTTCTCAAGTGTAAGAGCATAAACTGACTAGTGCTGAAGTATTCATCTTCATCAAACATTAGGTAGAAAAGGAAAAAGAAAAAAAAAAAAGGCATAAAAATTCAGAGCTTGGTCATACAAGCATCCAACAGTGTGTGAGGGTTGCACAACCAGCCCAGATGTGGAAGAAACTACAACACGAAACTGAGACCTAAACCAGTTCATAGAATCCAACACTGATTTCTGTTGGAAGGGACCATAAAACTCATTCAGTTCCAACCCCCTGCCATGGGTAGGGATATCTTCCATTAGACCAGGTTGCTCCAAGCCCTGTCCAACCTGGCCTTGAACACTGCCAGGGATGTGGCAGCCACAGCTTCTCTGGGCAACCTGTGCCAGCGCCTCACCACCTTCATAGTGAAGAGTATATTAAGATTAACCTTGTTCATAGAAGAACAGACCAAACGGGATGGTTTTGCTTCAGTCGGTAGGCTATATTACCATGAGAAGCTTGACAGATGTCAGCCTCCTTCATCTCTCCAGTGAAATGCCCTGCTGCTGCCTGGGTCCATTCCTACTTCTTGCCATTTATCACAGAGAAGTCACGCAGCCAACAGCATTTCTAGAGCAGTTCTGCAATCCTCCTGCCAAAGCACTAACACAAGCTTTCCAAGCTGAACTGCTGTGCTTCTTGTGCAAATGGATTAACTCATTCAAAGTCCTACAACTTCTTTACTTTTACAGAAATACCACATCAAAATCCAACTGGAGTGTGGATTTTGCCCTCTTCAATTCCAGATCAGTAACCTGCATTAGTTTCCTCACAATGGGAAGAGAGGAGAATGAAACTAAAGGCAGGCTTTTATTAAACAACAACATCCTTGCAAATTTTGGGTTTATTCTGCTTTAAGTTTCTTTCAACCATGTTTTCCAACAGTTTAAGACCAGCTGCCTATGCCTGGGAAATAGTTAATAATTTGGGACACCTCAACATCCTTGTGCACTAGCTAAGACCATCTTATTGTTTATTTTTACTTCATTTTTATAAGCTAAGTTTGTGCTGGCTATTAAATTATTTTTCTGTGACCTAAACTGGTCAGGCATATCAAGAAAATGCTAAACTGAGGAGATTTTGCATCGGTGCCATGTTTTAATTTTATATAACATTCAAACTAAATTTGTGCCTAAAGTACAAATGAATTCTCTCATTTATCCTGACATTTATCAGCCTGATATTCAAAGCACGTGATAAGAGGAGATCAGTGCACAAGCCCTAAATATTTACTTCCTTTCTATCCCTCAAATCTTGAATTTTGTTGTTAAGAAAGGCACAAACCTGGCTAGGACTGGATTAAAGAAAGCTTCAAGAAACCAGAAGAGATGTGCCAAAACACACCAAAAGAGTATTTGAGGCAACTGGAGTCAAAAGCCAAGGTGAACATTTTCAAACACAGAGTGAACTTGTGAAATGAGAGAACTTGTGAAGTTTGAAAAGTCAGTAATAGAGATGATAACCCAGATACTTTGAGAAAACATGGACTTTCATCCTATTTTTGGTTGAGCAATGTGTTGCTTAATAATGAGATGACAGGTATGTGGTATTTTTATCACAAATCAATAGAGGTGGAGAGTGAAAATAACAGCTGCTGTCTATTGATGAGCCACTTGCATATTAAGACCCAGAAGACCTTCAGTTTTGGGTACCTATTCTTATATGACCAAACTGAAGGGCTTTAGGTCAGCTTTTCCTACCGCTTGAATGTCCACAGCATTTCCTTGGAGATGTGACCATGAAACAAACTGTAAAGTTTCAAGTCTAAAAACCTGACATAAATGGCACGCGATTTTAGTGGCTCCTTCTGAGAGAACTGGTTATAATACCAGTTTAGGTTGTGTGTGATGCACAGATAAAAAGCCTCTCTTCTTTACAGAAGTGCGACCAGGAGTATATAGAAATTGTATTAAAGTATTGAACTTACAAAAATCAACATTTCTGTAAAGGCTGAAAAATTGCTTTTTCTCAAGGAAATATTACCTTCTAATAATTCCTACTCATTTTACCACAATAAATTTCTTCCAGTGTACAGACAATAAAACCAAAATTTCAACCCCAGGCTTAGGCCAAAAGTGATGCAATGCAGCAGTACACATCCACAGGGCAGTTCCTGGCTGAGCAGTCCACATTAAAGCTTTGCTAAGAATGTCTTATTTCTGATAATATTCAATTTTTATCTCTCCCAATAATTTCTACACTTACGTTTTCAACTGCCAACCTTATGTCCCCACCAGTTAAGATCCTCACACTCCAGATCACAGCACATTAATTCAGCAGATGTTGCAGTGCTGAGCTCAGAGCTCGCCAAGGAGCACAGCAGGATTTATGTCAGATACAGATATGAGAATACAACTGAGTGTATTCTCATCAGAGTTGTCCCGAAATTACACCATCTGAACTTTAAGAGTTCTATGTAATTGCTGTCAGTACTCTTACAGCATGGCAAGAAATGTAACATTATAAAAGACCATATTTGGTCAAATTTAAACCTTGAAAATATTGTATTCCTACTGCTTGGCATTTAGTGTTTTTTTTTTTCTTTTGCGGTATTCCAACAGGTGACTCCTCAGGCTGTGACTCCTGCAAATAAATTAAACCCCCTTGATATCAACTTACTTTTCTGTCGTTAGGTTCGACATTTTCACCTTCATAATCACCCTTGAAAAGACAAACACAGCAGAATATGTGCGTCAGTAAGTCTTGTCCAGAACTGCTTTGCATCTTGCATACCCATGTATCCCACTCACTTAATGCATCAAAACCAGAAAAAGCAATCTGTAAAATAATGCTGTATTTTAGGAGGTCATTTGTCATAGCACACTGTGTCTTCTGTTGGCAGGCACATTAAGAAAGAGTAATAATGTCTGTCACTGGGGCAAAAGAAATGAATAAGTGATAAAGGTGGCCTAAAAATGTCAAGGGAAAGGATGTGGTATTGCCATGGTATTTGAGGTTCAGCTCAGTCCACTTGAAGGAGAAGAGACCAGCTGGGAGAGCTGATCCCTATCCAGACTCTCCAAACATTCAGGGCTGATTAGATTTGAGGTTTTAATTTGGAGCTATTTTTAAATTTGATAAAGGAGTAAACCAAGACAATAAACTATATACAAGACTATCAGTAGCTGTCTAAAGATGTGAGGCAAGCACATGCAGAGAAGTTATTTAATCTTTCTGGATTTCTAAGCGATAATGCCGCAGTTTAAGAATGCCTGACATTTATGATAAACATCAGGCAGATAAAAAGGCTGTTCTGGTCTCAGTTACACCAAGATAAAACACTTGTGGAACTGTGCAGAAACAGTGTGAATGAGGGGAGCAGAAAACTAGGAAGACATACTTCATGTTCACATCCCATGCCAGAAAACCAGCTCTTGTATGCTCACACAGCCAGCACATTGTGAGCGGCATGACTGCCACGTCACCTTGACATCTGCCAAGCCTCTCTGTAAGGGTCTAGTTAAGAGCAAGTGTGTTTGTCAGTTCCAGTTGAACCTGTGCACCTCTGGCAGGATCAAGTAGGAGTGCCACCAAAACTCCCTCCCTCTCTCTAACCTTCTCAATAAACACTACAGCTGAACACACTCTTGACATCTTACTCAACTGCTCAGAAGCAGACTTCAACAGGAAGAAGGTCTGCAAGCACATCCAGTCCCATGAAAGATGTCACTTCAAAGTCTTGCTTATGGTTCTTATGGTCTCTGTACTTGCAAAGAGGATGCCAGGGAGATGTGCATGACGGAACTAGCCACTTGCTGCCCCAGGAATAAATATGTTTCCTAGCACTGATGCCAGGGATTGTGGGTGCAGAAGGTCAGCAAATAACAGAAGCACTTCATTTGCTAAGCCACCAAAACAACTCTTCTAATGTTACATTCAAATGTCAGTTATGATCATCAGAGGCAGAACAAAGGTGGAGAATTTATTAAAAGCAAGCAGAACGATGGAAACAACCTGTAGAAGTTACTGCAGTTGTGATATGATCAAGCAGGACGTCAGGCCCAAAAACATTCATGTTTGAGATGATGCCATTAATACGTAACACATTAAGGATTTCTTGGTGTCAGGTAGTAGACATGTAAAATATATTGCAAGATCACTTACATCATGCAAAGGATACGCAGCACTGTAAACTCCATTGGCAAGCAGGCTGGTGATCCCTTAAAAAATAAAGACGTAATAGTTATTTATAATTTTGAAGTGAGACAGTCTCACTTTATCATTCTTCCTGAAGATTTCCCTCAAAATAACAGTCAGATAATGATTTTCCTGCCATCTCATTACTTTCCATGTAGTTTCATTTTTAATCATATAGGTTATTAAACACGACTCATTTTATGAAATGGAAAACTGCAGAGAGCAAGAGGAAGTCACATACATTGAGAATCAAGAATTAGAAGCCAATGACTTGAAATTAGTCATTAAAATAAATTGCATTTTCTGAAAAGTCAGTTTGATTGAAGGGCAAGCCTGCAGATTTGAAAGTGTGTAGCAGAAGGCTGGATCACATGAAGAATATGGCTGGAATTGATGGCATATGGGAATACACATACGCACGCATCATCCACACAAAGTTTTGAATTCAGATTTCAGATTGATTAGAGAAATCGTAGGGAAAGCCTTTGCAAAGACCTTGGCGTAATACTCACCATATTTACCACACTTTCGTCTTTTATTTAAAAGGGTAGCTTCCTTCTTTCTTCCCTCTCCTTTGCCTGTTTACACATCCGTTTATTAGTGACATGCATGAGGCTGAAAGCAATTAATGCTTCATCTATAATATGTATGTGGCAAAAGGGACTTTGAGGAGTCCTGTTTTCCCAGGTATGTGGTATTGCTCCTTAACTTGGGGCCAGAGTACAGGTAGTTGGGAGGACTTAACATGTAAGTTTGGAAGAGCGCAACAGTGAGGAGCTCCAAAAGGTTACTTGGCTGGACTTGGACCTTTCAGGGCTGTAGTCCTCCAAGTGAGAGCATCAGAGAAGTAATGTCATAGTGTACCACATTACTTCTCTGATGTTCTTGCTGCAGCTGCTGGCATTAATAGAGCTACTTCCAATTACAGTATATTACCCGCATCTGAAGGTGTCGTGTTATCTGTGAAGATATATTTGGGGATTTAATATATCAGTCTTGGGTGCTGAATCAGACTAAGTCAAGTACTTAATTAGACATTAGGCAGAAGCTCTTCCCTGTGAGGGTGGTAAGGCTCTGGTACAGGTTCCCCAGAGAAGCTGTGGATACCCCCTTCCCTGCTGGTGTTCAAGGCCAGACTGAATGGGGCTTGGAGAAACCTGGTCTAGTGAAAGGTGTCCCTGTGCATGGCAGGGGGTTGGAACTGGATGAGCTTTAAGGTCCCTTCCAAACCAAACCATTCTGGGATTCTATGATTCTCTACCTGCCTTTACACAAGGCTAAGTTCATTAATGCCAAATTACATATATATATATATATATATATACACATATGGCATCTTGGAGAATTTAAAAGGATTTAGAAAACCTAAAGAAAAAGGATGTACTACAGTGTGCTCCATGTTGCCCATCAGTTTATTGCTAAGAGCATGGGACTAGATTTGGAGGAACAGTGACTATGAACCAGGAAACAACTCACTGACCAGTGGGTTCATTGAGACTTTTTTGGTTGTTCTTGAAATGAGAATTTTCAAGTTCCTGACCATTTTTGAAATACTAATCACCCGCTGGAGGAACTGCTCCAGGAGTGCTTGGTATCTTGCAGTATCACTGATTTTCAAAGTCCTATTTAAGATTAGAATAGCACTATGAATTGCCTGCAAACGTCTCCACATATCTGCAGAAATAACTAGTAGGGCTGTGATACCAAGAGCTACGTAGTACCCTTCTACATCTCAGCATTTAACAATAAAGGCACATTGACAGTTTCTTGCATTTTCGTGCTAAATAACAAAGACTGCAGTGTTCAGTAGGCAGCTGCCGTTTTCCTGCTGGGCAGAAATGTTGCAGCATTATCTGTGTTTGCTCAAATCTGTTTGCCACCTTTGCTAGGTTGTAACCCCACATTCCAGCACTGGAACACAAAGGACCTGATTGAGTCAGGCAGAGTGTACCCATGGATGGGCTAGCCTAATGACATCTTATTAGGTATACTGTGTGGCCTTGTTAATCTCAGAATGATTCAGGAATCCTAACACCTTACCTTCCTTTAGCCTCTACCCTATTCAACTAATCTCTAATGCGTTTCCCATTTCTGGACACACACAAATAAAAAAAGATAAAAATAAACAAATCGAGTTAACAAATTACAAAGCAAGAATTCAAACTGAGCTGTCTGACCTTCCCCTTTCAAGAGTGCAAATACATAATTTCCAATGAAAATGATCCAGCACCAGGCTCAAAAAAACGTCCTGAAAGTCACAGATTAATTTGGATTTCACATGCTACAGGGAAGTAGTTCTGTTAATACTGGCTGAACACCAAAATTTAGTGTATATAAGGACTCAACAATTGTACATTGTGTTTTGTTACTTCAACAGAAAAGTCAAAGCATGGAAATAATTTCTGGCGTAATTATTCTTCTATTATTTGATGTATTTTTAAGCAGTTCATGGGTCAATATTGAACAGAACTACCTGTAATTCAAGTTCCCATTGTTTTATTTAACCACTTGTAGGCAGATAAATACCAGATTCCAACAGTTATCAAACATTTTCTCACACGCATTTTTCTCTTACAAATTTGTTTCTATTGGCTTACTGTTAAGAAGCTTGGATCTGAAGGAATTCAGCCTTCTACCTTCTATGATTCGGTTTATCATTAACTATTTATTAACTATGGTCCCACAGTCAAGTATACACCTATCTATCATAATACACATAAAATCAAGTTTCTAAGTGCCAACAAATGTTTAAGGTGACTTGATTCGTAATTCATGTTTACCTGTATTATGAATTTAGTTTTTACAGTAAAGCCCTAAGGCAGAAATCCTAAAAGCGACTTGCCATGACGATACACTGACTTGCAGCAACTGCTCTAAGGGCTAAGACATAAGCCAACTTTCAGTCCATGCCTTAGTCCTTGGCTGTTCGATCTGGATCATGTCAGTTCCATTCAGGACAGTGTTTGGGGCAGTCATCAATTAAGACCATTCCATTCAAGTCATTGAAAAGCAATCCCAGGATAAAAATGTAAGGTTCCTACTTAGAAGGAATGAACCAAGACACAGTCCTTTACTGCAGTTACTGAAATTCATGGTAATACCCTCATCTACATCAGTGTGTGTAAAATTGAACCAATGCAGAGCAGGTATTAGCCACTGGTTTATATCCCCATCCAGTTCTGCCACAAAGGACCTAACTAACATCTGCAAGGCCTATATGCTCACCATTTAATTTAGAGTTGAATCTATAAATTCATGTTTGAAAGAAATCCAAATGGTTACATTAATTAAATTAAAGTTCCAAATAAAACAATTATATCCACATACATGAAATTAGACAGCAGGGAAAAACCAAAACTGCATAGCTTGCAATTATTTTCAATACCTGAAAACAATATCGATCTTAGAGCTAAATGAACTTCCTTACCCATGCTATATTTTGCTTTGGTACATGTTGTTCTTTTCAATATTTCATAAACCTATAGAAGTAAAATAAATGAAAGGGTTACTTCAGCCACTGCCAGTGAAAAGCACAATCTTTCTGTGTACAGCTCAAATACTGGCAAAACCAAGATCCCAATGAAGTCATCATTCTTTAATAGATGTCGTGATATTCAGAAGAGCAGGGTTTAAAGATTTCCATGCAAGAGAGAAATGCTTAATTAAATAACCGGCTACCAACATAATTGATTGTAGGAAACAGGGAAACATCTAACCTGTCACATATCAGAAATACTGGGTTTGCTCATGGCAGACATCGGTCACTGATCAAAACCCCTCTTATACCAGGACCAGGCGGTGTACTGGGCCAGCTCTTCCCTCATCTCTGATGGCACAACGTGGCTTCAACCAAGGATCTCAGCACAGCTTCAGGCTCCTAACATATCCACAGCATGCAGCTGTTCATCAGAAACTGGACTAACATAGGTGACCTTAAAACTTCTGAGCTTGCGCAACTTCACTGGCAAAACACATGCATTTATTTCAGGATTTATTGCATTTATTGTTAAATAACCTTTGCACATCTCAGCACGCTGCCCGAGCGGTGAAGCTTTCAGCCACTCTTGTGCAGCAATACTTTCAGCGTGAGGCTGGCAGGGGAGATGGCACTGGGGGAAAACCTCAAAGACACCTGTCGTGACTGCCTGAGGAATCAGGAGCCAGTTTCCTTTGGGATGGCCACCAATACATGCACTAACTCGACTGCTGCCCAATTCCCAGAGGGAAGGAAACAAGGGAGGGCGTGCAGAGCAAGCCCCACAGCTCATCTGTCTGTCATCATCTTGGAGCTCCATGAGTTCAAGGGCTGTTCCAGTTATATAATGCATATTTTTATTTTAAATAAGTGAAAGGTCTTTGGCTTAGTTTGTATTCATCAAAGACCCAGAGGTAGTGATTAGATTCCTGTTCATTTTGCAGTGGGTGGAAGGGTCAATATTTGCACTGCGGTTTAAAAATACCTATGAGAAAGGCAGGACCGAACTTTAAAGAAAGAAGAACACAAAGGATAAAATGATGCTTGGGAAACATTCAGCATGTCTTCTATTATCGTGTGACTTACACGGGTTTAAAACAAAGCAACATACTACCAGCATTTTTGTTATATGCCCAGTGTTCCTTGACCGGTTTACAAAACCCCCATCTTTCCTCTTTCTCCTAGCCTCTGCTATGAGCTCCTTTTGTTTCAGTTAGTCTCACTCACTCTCTTGTTCTACAGTGCCATATTGTCTTGCCATCTTTCTCAGCCTGTTGCCATGAATTTTAACTCTTCATGTGCTCCCTTAAATTTATTGTACTTACAAGAGTTTTTATCATATATCTGGACATACATAAGAAAGTCTACAAACAAAAGCTGTGCTTTTTTTTTTGATCTCAACTGAAATGCTTTATTGCAAATAAATCAATTCAGTGTTTGTCTTTTTCTTTTCTATCTCTGTGCTACTGCATCTGCCCTCCCTGGTCAAACACATGCACTCCTGATAACCTGCACTCACATCAAACCAGTGCATTTCAAGCAACAGGGAAACTACATTTTAGGGACCCCACACTGGAATTTCAAAGCAGGAAAGGGAACTTAGATATCTTATACCCTTATCACCATAGCAAGAAAAGGCAGCTATAAATGTGATATAAGCTCTTTTTGAAACCACTTAGCATCCCGAAAGGCTAATGTTGAATATAAGATAAAAGCATGCTCACAGTCACATTCCAATGCAATGATTAGCAGCAGTGGAATGGGGCAAAGAGTCCACATTATACTTAAAATGTGTCACAGCAAATCTGCTTGGCATGGACCCCTCCAACTGCCCTGGATTTCATATGGGCTGGACCGCGATTCCCTCCTCAGTGGCTATAAAGGAGGCTACACCTTCTTCCCCACTCCATTTTATGCTCTGTAAGTCACAAGAAATCATTGCAATGTAGTTTGCGGTATCATATTCCTGTTCCTAGGCTTGATTTCTTCTTTAATTACAAAAGCAGAAGTCCTGAACTAGCACTGTAGAAAGACCCTAGAGCTGGCAAAGGGTTTATTAACACCACAACTAAGGCAATATGCCCCATCCATTACTTATATATGGTACTTACTATAGTGCTCCTCGTTTTGCTGTCAAAGAAGGAATCTCTGTCCGACAAATCAAATCTGTTAAAAGATAACAAGGAAGCCCATTAGGTTAAAAAAAAAAGCCAGTAATTTCCTGCTTTTGTTGTTCAATATTTCTATTGTTCCTGCAGATCTCCCATAGCTATTGAAGAATAGCTTGCAGAAACCTTGTTAAAAAGGAAGTCTGTCTCAACTGCCATATTTTAAAGAGGTTCACCAGTTATATACTTCTAGGTTTTCCGTACAAAAGAGATTGCTGATACTTATTCAAGTTGAATTCCCAGCCACTGCTGGCCTTGAATTTTCCTAATAATCTTTACATCTTGTCTGGACATCAAACCCTGTGAGGCCGCTCTTGCCTTCCTTATTCAGCACAGAGATAGGCAGGATCACTTTAAAAAGCCCCCACTGCAAAAAAAGAAAAAGGTATATCTACACCTAACCTAAGGAGCATCTTTGGGGCCTTCTCCTTAGCTGCAGAAAAGTCCTACACCCAAGTCCAAGAACTTGTCAAATGTCACAAACATTGCCTGGCCCAACTAACACACACAACTCCATCAGTGTTCTGCATCTCTTGATTAAAAACTAAAATCCCTTTATATACTGTGAAGAAATCCTGCCCTAGGACTGTTATTTGTTCCAGCTGGCACATACATAAATACAGCCTTCAAAGCTTCTCCTCTGGGATGCTGGCCAAGGAAGAGCAGCCGTAAAGCAATCCAGGGCAGTCAAAACTTTGGCTGGGTCTCACCTTATGATTTTTTCCTACACCCACATTCACAGCTTAATCTTTCTGATTCGAAATCGAAGGTAAAGCTACACTGAGTTCATCACATTTCCAAAGATAAGGCCCGGTTGACAGAACATGTCTGAGCTGTCCATACCAGATGACTGAAATTATTCTGAAATTTACCAACCCACATCTCTGGCTATGAGGGTCACCAAGCATTTTGTTTTACATGGAAAAGAGAATGTTGCAAATCACATTACAAATCGTGTTTGGCAAGTCTAAGAGTTGATGTGTAGAGTTACACAGATGCATATTATATACCACAACGGTAGCTAAACCACACAGATTTCACAAGAGGGGTTCTACAAGCCTCGTTCCTCAATAGTGAGAAAAAGAAAAAAGTATATTTACTGCAAAACGGAAATACTCTTTACAGTAACCACAGAATCCCAGACTGGTTTGGGTGGGAAGGGACCTCAAAGATCATTCTGTTCCAACTCCCACCATGGGCACTGACACCTTTCACTAGACCAGGTTGTTCCAAGCCCTGTCCAACCTGGCCTTGAACACTACCAGGAATGGGGCAGACACAGCTTCTCTGGGCAACCTGTGCCAGTGCCTCACCACCCTCACAGGGAAGAACTTCCACCTAAAATTCCATCTCAATCTCCCCTCTGTCAGGTTAAAGCCATTCTCTGCTTGTCCTGCCCCTACAGGCCCTTTCTAAAGTCCTTCTCCAAATTTCTTCTAATCCCTAAGAAAGTGTTGGCATACATTTTCCCTATCACCTTTTGGTACCTCAGCTACTAGCAGAAAGGCTGGAACCATTTGACATAGACATTTACAGAAAGCTTTTACTTACAAGTGCTGCTTCTCTCTGGAGAAGGGATAGGAGAGGCGCTTCACTGTCTGAGGTTTGTGTTCTGCTACTTTTGGCTGGATGGGTTCTGTTACTTTTTGAATGACAGAATTAATCTTTTTCAGAAGACCGTGGGTCTGATTGATCTGATACATCTGAATGGGAAAAGAGAAAAAACAGTGAAACTTTATTGCTTTTTCCTTATCCTTAAATGATAGTGAGCTGTAAGGAATAAACCACCAATTACATAAATACATCACAATAAATTATCAAGAAGTATAGCTTACATTCTTGAAAACATTCAGAGAGACAGAGATGGATGACGAAACCAAACCAAGGCAAGCAGAGGAAGGCTACTGCTCTTCCTCTGAGCCAAAACATGGCCTGTGTTTGATTCCAAATAATTAGACTGAGATGTGCAATGGACATACAATCAGAACTGGCTCCTGTGACACCAGCTCCTCTGGCATTTACTATTTTCATTGTGCAATGGGACAAAGAAATGAAGGAGCTACTGAGTCCCTGCGTAAAGCAGCAGAAGCAGTCTCCTCTCTCAGGGGGCTTTCCTGGGAATATTGTGCAGGTTTCAGGAGTTTCCCCTTTTCCATATAAAGGAACCACAATATCTTGAATTGCAACTGCAATTCTGTAGCACTAAATGCAGGAATCGTGCTAGCAGGTCACAGAACAGGATTTTACAGGCTTCACTCTCTGAGCCACATAAACTATGTGCAGATTCAGGGCCAGGCTTCCACTGCAGGAAGATGCTTGCCTGGAAAAAAGGCTTTAGGGATCTGAGGGTGTTCTCAGGCACATGACTTCTCCTGGGCAATGCCTGCAGGGCTAGGTGACCTCTTCCACGCAGTAAAAAGCCCCACAGAATGCCCATATAATTTCTCTTTTGTGGTAAAGCAGCTTGAACCACAGGATCACAACGGACTTTTTTTTATCTTCGCTTTACGATTAAAATCGGTGGCGAGTGAGGCAATAATGGGGATTAATCCGAAATCCAAACCAGAAGTGTGGTTTTAGCGTTGTAACAACTGATGCTGGGCTTTAAGACTGTCTCTTGCTCCATTATAGACTTCCCTCTGTAGTCTAGGACATGCACTTAGTAAGTGTTTAAATATTAATCCATCTCTAAGCTATGCTCAGTGAACAGGTAGCAATCTATCACAGATGATTTAGAACTGATGAAAATACACTGTCATTTCTTTAACGATATTTCAAATCTTCTGAAAGGTAATTTATTATGCGGTACAGTATATGACTACTCACTAAATCCATCAAGACTGCAAACAAATTGTTACCCTCATTATCATTTTTAGCAGTCCAGTGTTTTGAGTAATGAAAAGACCTCTGAAACACAACAGAAGTATCATCAGTTGCAACCTCTTCTTTTAAAACACACTGTGAGGATGAGGCATCATATAACTCTCACTGTGTACAGGTACCTGCTAGGAATTCTGGATTTCCATTCCTCCTTCCATTTATTCTTTCTGCTTTCCCAAGTAAGCAAGTCTGTGGCACTTATTTTCTGTACAGACTGGTTAACTATTTTAAAAGCACTTGTGGGAAGAAAAGTCCATGTTTATAAGGTGCTCAGAGATATGTTTAAACTATACCTTCTGGAGGTACAAAAAAAGAAAATCAGGACTCACCTTTTTTGTGGGCATCTTGAGCTTAAGAAATTCAGCCTCTCGACACAACACATTAAATGGTGCATGTATTTTTACGAATCCAATCCCATGGATTTTAGTCTTTAAAGAAAAAAACAAGAGGTTTAATGGAAAAAAAGCAAAAGGTTATCGAAGAAAGGAAATTAAATATTTTTCCCCTTGTGTTTCACAAGTATTTCAGGAATAAACTATTGTTACTATTACCACCAACACAATAAATCTCCTTTGTTTGGGGCAGTCAGTTCCTAACAACAGAACAATCACTGAACACCTCTTTGTGCTGAGCTGCTATAAAATTTGACTCAAAAATGCTATTGTCTTCCAGAACAATTACCACAAGGTTAAACAGATCAAAATGGTTTGGGAAATAAAAGCTAATGACCATGGACACAGATACAGACTAAGGCAGTTAAATCTGAAGCACAGGCATCCAGCCAAATGGTATGATTTCTTGAGTGTGTTGAGCTGAAAGAGTCCCTACTGCCTCCTAAGAGCTGCTCAGTGTCTCAGAGCACCAGAACTGCATGAAGAAAGCAGTCGCAGGTACAGAAGTGAACAACTGCATTAAAACACTAAGGACTTTAATTATAAAAACTGGTCGGTGGGTAGAATTAAACAAAACAAATAATTAAAAAAGGAGCAAAGTTAATGATAATGTTAGCCTGCATCCCACTAGTTCTCTGAGCTGGATTTTGCTCCTGACACTCTCACATGCACCTGTATTGACTTCCAAGGAGTCATAATTTCAAAGCCACAGGAGGAATTACATTAAATTAGCAGGCACTCAGCAAACAGAAGCTCAAGAAGCTTGAATGAATCTTTCTAATCTCACTGCTGTCTCAATTCAGGCAGTTATTATAATAACCAGCTTTCATGCAGCAACATTCCACACTGGCTTTCTAGAAATCGGTTACTCAGAGGTCATAAATAACTGCCAGGCTTCTCATAGGGCACAGCTTCCAAATCACCTTCAGATTTATTTCATGGAACGGGGTTTCAGTGACTTAGCAAACATAATCTGTTTAAGAAACCTTTGCTCTCTTTGCAATTAGTATGGCCTCCAATGCAATTCTGGGGTATGCTTTTCAAGCACAAGAGATTGCAGGTTTTTCCCCCTACATTGAAAATGAGATGGATATGGAAGCTGGTGCAAATCCCTGTGGCTTGCTTTCATCTCCATACATTCCTGATCTGGTTTGGTGTCTTGTAATGAAAGAGCAGAGTTCTCTCTCTTTTATGCTGTTCTGGCTTGAACTCTGCGCTCTCATCTGTCATTTCAAATATTACATATCATAGGTGGGGACCTCCCACTCTGCTAGGGATTTAACTATCTACAGCTTGACACAGCAAGCTTCCAGTTCACTATAATAAACTGCAAGTTTTACAGAAAGCAAGTCTTATCCATCTGGAGGAGAGAGAAGTGAAAGCAGTTTTTGCATTATAACATGAAAAATATGTGTTTTATTTCATAGATCATATGAACCATAGAATCCCAGACCTGATTGGGTTGGAAGGGACCTTAAAGCTCATCCAGTCAGTTCCAAACCCCTGCCAAGGGCAGGGACACCTTCATTAGACCAGGTTGCTCCAAGCCCCATACAACATCCTTTTGAACACTGCCAGGGATGGGGCAGACACAGCTTCTCTGGGCAACCTGTGCCAGCGCCTCTGCACCCTCACAGGGAAGAACTTCTGCTTAAGATCCCATCTCAATTTCCCTTCTGTCAGGTTAAGCCATTCCCCCTTGTCCTACAGTCCCTTATTAAAAGCCCCTCTACAGATTTCTTGTAGCCTCCCTTTAAGTATTGGAAGACTGTTGCAAGGTCTCTCCCTAAGATAGACATGAGATATATATATATATGATACATCTCTCATTATGTATCTGCCTATAATTTGTGGGTAATAGGTGGCAGATTAAGTTTTTTAACACTGATCACAGGTCTGATCTCAACTTTTAGATCCAGTAAAGAAAACCAGCATAAATGTTTACCCTCCTTCACAGGAATTTCAGGCATATTGGTTGGATGTTAATTATAATAGTTTTCTTTGAAATCAATATAGCCCTGCTTATTCCTACTAATCACACACTGGCAGTACTTCACACACATTTTTCACAGAGTCTAATGGTCTTTTAATAGAATATGCTGTTTTCAGGGTACAGGTGAAAGTGTTACAAGCTGTACTGTTCGTATCTAAGAATGGAAAGTAAACTATAACACAGACGCACGTGCTCCAGCTAAAGCATGTATCAGAACCTCCTGAACAAATTGCATTCCCCTGAAGTCTATACCGAGGTAGAGAAATGTCACTGTCAGTATCAGATATTTTTCATCAGAACTGGATTTACCACTGGCTCCAAACCGCAGCATACCATAAATCCACCAAACTGGGATTAGTACTTGGAGCAAAGTTGAGAGCAGTCTAAGCCTCACATCTAGATACGGCAACACATCGACAAGCTGTGCAATAGGGGATGTACCATGAGTCCTGGCCAAGAGAAGTAAGGAACTTCACCTCACATCATGGTCCATTGCTGTGAAGTGAATGAAATCACTGGACAAGGATGGCACCGCCACAACTGAAATCAAATTCTGTAAGAGTTGAGCTTGTATAACATCTCCCAAGATTCAAACAGCAGTTATCCTCCTTATCTTTAACTGTTTGAAATGGTTCCTTACATCCTCATCATGTTCCAATTCCAGGCCAGCCTCCACAAGGTTCCCTTCGTATTCCTCCCTGCGAAATCTCTTGTCATCTTCATGGTAATCTATGTGAGGCTCGCTTTCCCTCATCTCCAGCTGCACTCCTTTCCCAGGAAGGGGCTGCTCCTGCTTGGTGCTCCGGGCGGTTGAATCATTATGAGCTCTCCTGGTGACTGTCCTGCCTGCTGAGGACTTCTTGTATTGATAAACGAGGATGTAGTCTACTTTTCTCTTGCCGTCTCTGAAGTAGAGTCCATATTTGCAGTCAGCATCTGGATTTTTGGATAGGGAATTTAATAACTGGAAGCAGGGAATGGGGGTGTGGAGAATGAGAGAGGAGAAGAAGAATGAGTACACATGCCAACACAGACACCAGACAGATCATATCCTTGTATCAAGGACTCCTTGCCTGGAGCACACACTGACCTATCTTCAAACAGCAAGCAGAGGGGAGGAGCCCTCCCTGATAATTCCTCAGAACAATTTTGCAAGTTAACACCTCCAATTTTACAGCTAGCCAGCTAGATTTTATTGACCAGAAATAAATAGATAGAATGACTGGGATTTAATCTAACAACCATCATACTAGATCCTAAGTCATCTACTTGGTGGATCTGTTTTTCTCCTTTGGGAGTTAATCACCACTAAGATCATCTGTATTTTTCCACTCAAGACATCTGGCTTTCAATTCTGACAAACAGATTAATATCATGTGGAAACATTTCTCACTTTTCTTATCTATCATTGCAAGTTCATATCATCTGAGAAAGAGATCATCTTAGATACAGACTGCAGAGAGCCAGCTGGTCAAGAAGCCAGGCTAAAACTACAGATGGCCTATAGCTTACTGCTTACTCAGTCCATCACCTTTTTCTTCCCCACTTATCTTTGTGGCTTTACAATCTAATGGTGCCAAAGGTTTTATTCCCATCTTGAATTAACGCCATGTAAGTGCCATAAGATGCAAGAGATGAAAACACAATTCCGTTTCCAAGCATTTACCTGAAAAATTGCCCAGGGCAACTGCAAAAACATAAAAATCTACTAACAATTATTCATTTCACTTTTCAATAGCACTTCCCATGCTTAATTCAAAGCTCTCCCCTTGGAGATACACTGACCATTTAAAAAGCATGATAATTCACTGGTAAGTTGCATTTGTTTCCACAGAAAAGGCTCATCGTGAGTGGATAATTTCAGAGACATTTTCTGGCTTTTAACTTTACATATGTTAAGCCTCCATGTAGGCTCAAAATTATATCAATTGCCTATGAGCTGGAAACTGTTTAAGTCAAAATCCATTCGGGATGCGTATACCTTCTGCTTTCACACGTAAGACCATGAACCTAAGTTATCTAGAAAGAGTTGATTAAAAACCAGATCAAAAGAGCAATTTCTGAGTTTACTGCACAGCATATCATAGCCAATATGGCCAAAACGTCATCAAAATCCACCCAATGTTATGCAAATTTGCACCTTTCTCTGAACATCCTTTTGGGGAGGGCAGGTCCCAGCTACCTTAACTATAAATCATTGCACCTGAGGGACAGACTGATCTCCCTATTTTGCCTCAGGGAAGTTTTTACTCAGACAACAAATTCAAGGAGGAAACCCCAATTTCCTGAGTTTGGAAGGAGGAAGTATAATTAGACAAGTGTAATAAGATGAACGCAGAGCATTACCAAGCAACAAGAAGGACTACAGAGAAAAAGATGCCAGGCAGCCTGAAGTGGGAACAGGGAACATTTGTTACCTTCCAAAGCCTGACTTGACTATGTCTGCCCAGGGCCAGCTTGGCTGCTGGTCTGCATCTCCTCAATTCCTCACAGCTTCATTCCATGCCTGCCTTTGCTATCTGTTTCTCTCTCCTTTTCACAGAATCCCAGACTGGTTTGGGTTGGAAGGGACCTTAAAGCTCATCCAGTTTCAAACCCCTGCCACGCACAGGGACACCTTCCACTAGACCAGGTTGCTCCAATCCTTGTCCAACCTGGCCTTGAACACTGCCAGGGATGGGACAGACACAGCTTCTATGGGCAACCTGTGCCAGTGCATCAGCACCCTCACAGGGAAGAACTTCTGCCTAAGATCTCATCTCAATCCTCTGTCAGGTTAAAGCCATTCTCCCTTGTCCTGTCCCTGCAGGCCCTTCTCAAAAGCCCCTCTCCAGGTTTCCTGTAGCCCCTTTAGGTACTGGAAGCTGCTCTAAGGTTTCCCCACAGTCTTCTCTTCTCCATGCTGAACCAGCCCAGCTCTCTCAGCCTGTCTCCAAAGCAGAGCTGCTCCAGCCCTCGCAGCATCTCCATGGCCTCCTCTAGACTTGCTCCAACAGCTCCACATCCTTCTTGTTCAGTTGCCTCAGAGCTGGACACAGGACTGCAGCAGGGGTTCTAGAGCACAGTATAGGGGCAGAATCCTCTCCCTTGGCTTGCTGCTCACTCTGGGGATGCAGCCCAGTACATGGGGGGGTTATGGGCTCAAGCACACACAGCTGCTTGCAGTGGGATCCTCCAGCATCACACCTCTCTTTTCCATTGAACTTAAACCCTTTGCTCCAAATACACAAACATAGAGTAAAACAATTTAGCACTTGCTGCCACTATGTCATTCACTCTCTGTCCTATTCCCTCTTTCCCCCACTCCACAACTGTCTTATTTAGCCATAACAATAACACATTCTCCAGGGCATAGGCTGCCCATGTTTGTGCCCTGTCTAGATATTCCTATTTAGTTCTTAAGCATAACTACAATATATAAGTCCATTATTAAATATTCCTTTCTGACTGCTTCATAACTAATGGCATGCACCTGTGAATCCAGAATATGTTTCTAAGCAAGCTGACAGTCTGTTTGTGGCAGGCAACTCAGTTAGTTATGCAAATTTCTATAGAAGCAAAATATAGAGAAATATTAGCTAATTGGATTTTCAGGTTATAAAGCCTCAAAGTAAAGAGTTGTAAACAACATACAGGAACACTGGGATTTCTTTGAACATAACTAATTGTATTTATGTTTTAAAGCTGTATTAATCATTGATTAATTAAACATCAATTTCTGAATCATAGAATTAACAAGGTTGGAAACAACCTTTAAGATCACCAATTACAGCCATGCACCAGCACTGCCAAGGCCATCACTAAACCACGGCACTGAGGGCTTCATCTACACAGTTTGTGAGCACTGCCAGGGACAGTGACTCCACCACTGCCCTGAGCAGCCTATTCCAATGTCTGACCATCCTTTTGGGGAAGGAACTGTTCCTAACTTCCAGTCCAAACCGGGCTGAACCCAATGCAGGGAGATAAAACAGGCAGAAGGCTCAGATTCCAACTACTTCCTACGTTCATTGTGTTGATTTCATGAAGGACAAATTAACTGGTCTGTTCTGGAGACTAGTAGAAAATGGGCAGGACTGAAAATGGCTCTAGAAGATGGCAGTGACAAGTACACACCAGGTTTTTCTAACCACTTGTGGAGCTCAGGAGCGATCAGTATATCCTCTTTTCCTAGAGCATACCCTAGCTAGAGAACAGGGCACCAAAATTCCCTGGTGCCTCTTTCTTTGAGCCACTGCATGGGGAAGGGGGTGGGTCACACTGCAGAAACTGAATGAGAGCTTCTTCACATTGCTTTGACCTTTTCTGTTGAAGAGCTCACCCTTGTGGGGCCTCACTGGTGATATAGGAGAAGGGGCTGCACTGTGGATATACTAAAGCCTCAGTAAGTATATTAATATACGGGAATAGCTTTATCCCATGGTGAAAGGAATGCAGCTGAAAACCTCAAAGCCTCTTGCTCCTGTTTTGAAGAAATCAAGCATTAGATTATTTTAAGGATTGGGGTATTAATGCTGAAAGGTACTCAGGCCACATCCTTTCTTGAAATGCTGCTACAATGAAATAGAGTTACACTGACTTGGACCATGTAAAGCTCATGTCAATTCAGCTACAAATGAGACAGAGAAACAAGGGTTCGGTTTACCACAGCAGGAGGGATGTTTACACTCTGACAGAATTATTCCTCCATGCTCCATCCCAGTTAAGCACAATGAGTTCAACATTGCTTTGTCTGGTACAACTTTCCCCTGGAAAGCTGTTACATAGCCCACTCCACCTCAGTTCTTTCACCTGAATAAACTCCTTTTTAAGTGTTTATGACATAATCAACTCCTAATCCTTTCGGGTACACAGATTACTTTTAAAATTGGTATTAAAGAATCCACCAAGGCACAATTAATGACACTGGAAATTGAACCTCTATTGTGTGCTACAAAATATTAGCTATACCTACATTAAAAATAGTTGTTGCATTAAATTTTGGACATTTTTTCTGTCCTTCTTTTTATGGGCCAAGAGATTTAAAGGCTGTCACAGCCTCATTGCCAGAATCTTTACTTGGAGAACAGACAGATCCTTTTTACACTACAGGTTAAATAAGGATCCCTGCTTTCCTTAAGAATCACATCAAAGAACAAACCCCACTAAATTAGTGCGTACTATGGCTGGTGGCAATCCTCACCACCTCTGAGAAAGGGAGGGATAAGATTCCAGAGCATTCTGGGAATGCAAAGAATGGGAAATAAGCTCAGGAGTAAGGCACAGGACACTGGTTATGACATGTCTGGCAAGTCATTTACTCACTGTACTCTCATGCTGGTCATATCCTATATCCTCTATAGCTCGGATGTTGATGATGTGGATCCCCTTTTCCTCAGCAGGTAGACAGGAATATGTCTTGTTCACCCTCATTTCAGTCTCCTCCAGAGCCTCGTTGAGATCTTCTGGCAGAAAATCCACCCCACAGAACTCCCTGTCTGCGTCTGAAAAGAAAAGGCACAGTTTCATCATGACACTTTTAATCCCAACCCTTGCTCCTCCCAGAGCCACCCAAAAGGTGAAACATATCCTGTTCCTGCCGTCTTGTGCCAATGAGCCCTTGTGCAGGGCTCCCACCCCTTCTCCCTGCCTCCTCCACAGTCCTTATCCCTACATAGGTTTCCTCCTCTGGAGGAGTGCTCAGTTAACTTTTAAGCACTGCGGGCTCGGGATGTGTTTACTCTGTGGTCTCATAAAATAGTTTTATTTCTCAGTAAAAGAACAAAGAAAGAGGGAAAAAAGACAGTCTGAGAATAAGCTGGCAACAATAGGTGGCACAGAGTTTTCCCCTTTCCAGTAGGCATTTTCTCCTTCAACAAGCACTTGTTCATGCTGAAAAACTAAGCAGTGTGTTTCCTCTCAAGTCCCTATGTACCGTATCTGCAAAACCATTCTTATTTAAGTAAATCTTGAAAGTGAGGTTTGCTCCCTCTCATCCTGCCGGACATCCATATGTTTCTGCTTCTTATTGAAGTCTACAGATGGGCTAAAGGATTTCATGTAAAAATTTCCATACCAACTAAACAACCAGATAAAATGCAAACTACTGTTTGCATATGTACATTTATGCCAGCAATAGAAAGCAAAGTTTTCCAAAATTTTATTCATTCTGACATTAAAATAAAACGCTGTAGCATTATGGCCTTTTTCATTAACCACACAGGAGCTGGATTTGCTTGTCTGAAGAGTGAAGATAAAGCAAGAATTTTAGAATGGATACCAAATTAACTCTCCCTCAGAAACAAACCACAAAACCAAGCAGAGTAGCACACTCTAATAGCAGCTATATTACAACAGGCTGTTGCTGCAAATAGTCAAGACGGTTCCTGGAGCAGATATTTTACACAATTAGCCCATTAGGAAAAATACGTCCCTCCCACCTAGAGCTGCCCCTAATCTTATGAGCAGAAGATATCACATGTTCATTAGCTATGTCTTAGCCTAAGAGCATGTTACTCCTCTTCACCAAACTACTTGTCTGAATCTGACTGAACTTCAGGGATGTTGTGGAAATAAGAGACTGGGAAAATCTCATTCCCAAACAAGGTTGAAGACAAAGTGAAACTGAGGAATATGGCTGATAAGCCGGAGTGGTCTCCAAAGGCTGGAAGAATTGCCTGAGAACAGCCTCGTGGAACTCAACAAAGTCAAATATGAAGTCCTTCACTTGGACAGACTAGTCTCAAGCACAAACTGGGCATGAAGTGGATGGAACATATATCCACAGAAAAGGACTTGAGGATCCTAGTGGACAGGTTCAAGGAGAGTGAATGCCTTCAGTGGTGAAGGGTAGGTGCATACAGGACTCCATTCGTAAAAATGCCAAGACAGCAGATCTAAGGAAGCAATCTTCTCCTTTATTTGACATTTGCCAGAACACATTTGAAGTGCTGTGCCCAATTTTGGCTCCCCAGTACAAGAAGGACATTGACAAACTTGAACAAGTTAGTTTAAGAATGGTCAGAGGCCTGAAAGTGTACAAGTAGAGGCTGAGCTACCTGTATTTATGAAGCACAAAGAAGACAAGACACATGACGCAATCCAAGAGCTGGATTACCTCTTCCCTGGAGACAGGCTGACAGAACTGGGCTTGTTCAGCCTGGAGAAGGGAAGGCTTTGGGGAGAGACTTTAGACAAGGGCCTGTAGGGGCAGGACAAGAGGGAATGGCTTCAAACTGCCAGAGGGGAGATTGAGATGAGACCTCAGGCGAAAGTTCTTCCCTGTGAGGGTGCAGAGAAGCTGTGGCTGCCCCATCCCTGGCAGTGCTCAAGGCCAGGTTGGACAGGGCTTGGAGCAACCTGGTCTGGTGGAAGGTGCCCTTGCCCATGGCAGAGGGTTGGAAGTGGATGAGCTTTAAGGTCCCTTCCAATGCAGAACGTTCTGTGATTCTATGATAAACACACACTCCCTGAACACATGGGAAGTGAAATAAATGTGATAAACTGCAGAATCCAATGTACACATGTTTCTATTCTACAGCAGTAAAACACTCATTTAGTAATAAAACAACTTTTGGGTCTTTGTCAGCATAACAACCTGGGTTTTTATTTAGAATGCCTGAAGCAACTTTCTAGAAACAATAACTTAAATACTATAAAAATCCTGTCTCCTTTTCCTCCTTCCACATTTTGATGGGCTTCTTTAGCCTGGAGAATAGAAGGCTCTGGGGAGACCTGAGAGAAGTATTCCAGTACCTAAAGGGGGCCTATAAGAAACCTGGAGAGGGGCTTTAGACAAAGGCTTGCAGGGACAGGACAAGGGGGAATGACTTTAACAGAGCGGAGATTGAGATGAGATCTTAGGCAGATGTTCTTCCCTGTGAGGGTGTTGAGGCAGTGGCACAGGTTCCCCAGAGAAGCTGTGGCTGTCCCATCGCTGGCAGTGCTCAAGGCCAGGTTGGATGGGGCTTGGAGCAACCTGGTCTAGTGAAAGGTGTCCCTGTGTGTGTCAGGGTTTTGAAACTGGATGAGCTTTAAGGTCCCTTCCAACCGAAACCAGGCTGGGGTCCTACTGAGTATGGATCTCACTATAGTGAATATTTCACAACCTGTGAACTGAAAAGTGTTAGTTCAGATATTGCAATTGGGATAGATTAGGTTTAGAGCAGAAAATCACAAGCTCCATTGAGTCCAAACAAGCTGCCTGTGCTCTGGAGCTGCACTGCTGAGCAGCATTTGTTAAGTCCACAGCAGAGAGCAAGGAGACCTGCTCAAATGATTCAGCCCTTTTATGCAAGCCCAAACAATCACCCAGCTGGAGCATATTTACAGTGCTGTTTACCCATCTGTAACTTGGCAATACATTGGAAAGTACAAATACCTCAGGTACACAATGAATCATACCAGTTTGGTTCATTATATCTACTGGAAAAGATGTGAAATGGGAGAACTTTAATGATACAATCTTAATTACAGCAAGTTGGATTTCTCTACTTCATGATGTCAGGATTCAATTCTAAGTAAAGCTATCCAAGCCACGTGGGTAATTACAAACGCACAGGGATTATACCTAGTGCACTTATGCTGATTTGGCAGAGGTCAAAACAGTCTCTTGTGCAACACAAGGGACTTTTTATATGGAATAAACATCAACCTCTATTTTGAGTTAATTGTATTGAATAATTTAATCTCAAAATAAATTCATGCTCTGAACTACATATGGCAAGATAATAGATGCAATATGAAGAGTATAAAGCATATGCGTGCCTTAATTCAGCAGGAGTCACAAGTTAACCTCTCTGTTGGGAGCTGAAAAAGGAGAGTATTGTGAAAATTGCTAGCTTTGCTGCCTTCTAACATTGACTAATCCACTATCTTCTATTTACTAAGCAGAAAGCACTATAACAACAGTTTGAAAAAGCATTTAACATATTTCAACACAGCCATATAACCAACTAGCCCTTTCTCCTCCATATCCACAGCTGCGGTTGTTAAGGAAACCCATGGTTTTCAAGACAGCAGAAGTTCCTGATATTCCTGGAACATAGACTCAGACCCACCCAATCTTCTTTTAGTTTATTAGGTATTGCTTTGTCATTTACCAGCATTTGTTACGAATTGTAGAGCACCCTGCCAAGAACACAATATATAATGATACAATTTAAGGTATTCCTTGCATTGTGTAAGAATGCAGAATGCTGAAAAGTGTTTGATACCAACTTCTATCCCACTCATGAACCAGGTTTGAGGAAGTATTTGGTGAACATCAGTGTACAGGACTTCTACCTTCCTTAGCACCAGTGCTGCTAGGTTATTCCCATATTTCATGTTAATAATGTTTCATTTTTCATAGCTGGTATAAGAGAACATATATAGCAACATACATAAAAAGGCTTTTAGGTAGCATTTATGTTTACAAAGACCTCCATAGGGTATGTGGCCATACAGCTATCGTAACAGCTGTCCCTTTTTGGTAAAGGGTGAGGTAAAATGAGACAGCAAGAAAATAACCACAGACGAAGCAGCTCTCCAACTACCTTGCTGCTCTCTGGGGGAGTTTTCCCAGAGATCTGGGGATGTCATGGATTAGACTGAGCCACCAGCTGCAGTTCAGAGCATAGAGATTTAGTTATTTGGATAATGCTCCTTCCTTGGGTTTTGATGACCAATTGAACTACACTGAAAATCTGCTCTAGAAATGGGTATATTTTCTGCATTACTAGCCTCAGACTTGATCATCTACTTCTAATGCTAGTCGTAATCACATCTAAACACTCAATATTGGCAAGGAAAAATATCCCATTTTCATTAAAATAAATGGAAAATTGAATTCACACAGCAGTTTTTACAGAAGCACCCTGTACTAGTTCTAAAATGGAATTATCAAATTGGCATGATGATATATATATAAAAAAAAGAACAACTATTTCATTGGTCAGTCTAAAACCAGCCACTTTGCTAAAGCTGGCTTCTCTGAAAGTGGCTAGAACAAAAAAGTCAAAGAAATCTAAGTAAGTTTGCTATACTAGTTTTTCCTCAACAAAGAAGAGGCAGAAGTGTTGCAACACAAGACTTTTAAATGTTCACATATACATCTTTCTGCCTCAAGGGAGACCTTAGAGCAGCTTCCAGTGCCTAAAGGGGCTGCAAGAGGGGGTTTGGACAAGGGCCTGTAGGGACAGGACAAGAGGGAATGGCTTTAACCTGGCAGAGGGGAGATTGAGATGGGATCTTAGGCAGAAGTTCTTCCCTGTGAGGGTGGTGAAGCACTGACACAGGTTGCCCATAGAAGCTGAGGCTGCCCCATCCTTGGCAGTGTTCAAGGCCAGGTTAGATGGGGCTTTGGAGCAACCTGGTCTAGTGGAAGGTGTCCATGCCCACAGCAGGGGGATGGAACTGGATGAGCTTTAAGGTTCCTTCCAAACCAAAACAGTCTGGGATTCTGTGGTTATATAAATTGGAATAAAATTCAGAACATAAAATTAAGGACCACAGCGAATGAGTTCCCTGGGCAAAATGGTATTATAATGCCCTAACATCAGTTCTTCCCCAAAGTATTCTGAAATACTATTGTATGGAGATTGCAATCCTTCAACTGAAGACATTTGTTTCATATGAATTAACCAAAAGTGTTGTGTGCAGCTCTCAGAATTTGCAATGACTTTGCAATAGTGAAGAAGCATACTGAGGAAGCTGGGCATACACAGAGAGATATATGGAAAAAACAAATTATACACACACATATATAAATAAAGGCTGCATATTTTCTTTATACTATGCTTTCTTCAGGAGAAATGCTAGTATATGAAACACAGAATGATTTGGGTTGGAATATCTGGGTTCCAACCCCTCTGCCATGGGCAGGGACACCTCACACTAGACCTGCATATCATATTTTCTGGATTTGGGTTCTTTTTTAAAGCCTTTGCTAGATATTGAGTGATTTTGCTCACTATACATTGCCCCCTAGCAGCATTCTCCTCCTCCAGCACATCTGAAACCATTTCCTTTACCAATTCAAAGCTACAGGTTAATCCTTGTGCTAAGAAAGAAAAAAAAACCAAAAAAACTTAATTCTTCCAAGCAACTCACCCATCACTTCCTTCCCCTTTTGGTGCTCCCATTGTCTTGCTTTTATTTTTTCCTCCCTTCCTGATCTATTAGATGGTTGTTAGACCTGGAGCCTGAAATCCCTGCTTTGTCCTCAGGAAAGGCAAGGCAAATGTCAAGTGAGCTGCAGCGTGCCACCCCAGCAGTGCCTCTCATTCCTGACCTATGGGTCATTCCTGCTGGCCAGCAGAGCAGTGCAGTGGGAATGCCAGCGAGGATCCCCGCCGCTGGCAGGGAGGGCAGTGCTTTTTTGGGTTGCTGGCACCTGTTGATGAGGCACTGGCAAAGGACCAAGAGCCCAGTCAGGAGCTGTGCAGTGCTCTCTGCTCATACACATCCTGAACTTTTGTTCTGTTCAAAGTCCAAAAGTTAAGCACTGATTAGATCGACGTCTGTGACCATTTCGGTTTTCCCTCGCCCCTCCAATTGGGAACAGGCAGATGCTGCCTCTAGCTGCACTGCTTCAGGAGGTGCACTAATACCATTGACTAACCTGGCAGGCAAAGGGCTGCTGGAAAAGGCAGCCAACCAACCCCTAGGCAAGATTAATGCTGTGAGAGATGTTGCCACCTCCTGTTCAGTGACACTGAGGTGACTCCTTGCCATTGCCATCTGCTGTAGGAGGGCACCCTGGAAATCACCTATCTCCTTGCTTTTGCATTTCTTTTCAAACGTGGCTGTAGCCTAGGTCTGTACAGGGTATTACCTTGATGAAGCAAACAGGAGGTTATGATCCAATCCATCAAAAGAAAAAGATCAAACAGTAAAATGAAATTTGGATTACGAGGACAGTTTCCTTTACAGAATAGAAACACTTTTAAAGCTGGACAATCTTAATACAGCAGATGCTGACAACTTTATTCTCACTTCATCTTCCACTGAACAGATGAGCCCTTTCAGACATACTGTGATCAGGATTTGGGAGTCTGAAAATCATGTTCAAGGCCAGGTTGGACATAGCCTTGGGTGACATGGTTTAGTGGGAAGTGTCCCTGCCCATAGCAGGCTGGAACTAGATGATCTTCAGGTCCTTTCCAGCCCTAACTATTCTATGATCTCCTATCACACAGGTGGAGAAAATTCAGCTCATGGCAGGACTATTTAAAATGTCATTTTGCTTCCTCTATTTCTCCATACTGCCTTACCAACACTGGGTCTCCAGAGTGAGACGGTAGCTTTCCTGGAAGGCTCTTACACCTTTAAAGTTATCAACCTCTTACTACCAGCAACATGTTAAAAGGAGGTTAGAAGAACACACAGCTATATGCGGTGCTTCATCATTGTCCCCTGGAGCTGGGGGAATTCAGCCTTTGCAGTGAGAACTTCAGCATCCCGTCCTAACCATTTATATTCCTAGCCTTCCATTTTTGTTTTTAAAAAGTCATTTCCTGTTTGCAGTAGGTAGCCATCTGAGCTGACACAAGCATTATGACATCTGAAATGTAAAAAAGGTAGAGCAAAATCACCTAAAATTGTAGTGATAGTAAAATGAAATGGCATTTTCAACAACATATAAAGGACCAGCAACTATAAATTCTATGTATCAAGACTCATGCTGCCTGTTTATTTAGATCCTGAAAAATCCAACATTTTATATGAACACACAAAGCCTCTCCCACCCCCATCAAGACAGTTTGCACTTTTTTTCCCCCAGCTGCTTAATGTCTATTAAGTAAGTCTGTTTTCAGACTTATTTCTCAGTTATTTAAGTACCATCTACCAGACACTGGAAAAAATAATTCAGCTTTGCTTCTGGTGCTATTCAACAACAAGCAGCATTGAAGCCTTGCTCAAGTCCAGTGCAGATTGTGCTTTCCAAACTGCAACTATAGCTTTACACATTGATAGTACTTCAGAGAAAATAGAGACCCATTAAATCTAAACCCTGTGAATCCTGTTAGTTCTGTATCGAAGGGTTATGATGCTCATCATTTTTGTTTGTAAGTTCCAAAGGAAGGTAAATGTTACCAATGGGAGCAGTAAAATGAAAGGAAAAGCACTAGAGGAAGAGATTATGGGGAGAGAATTGGTATATATTGGGAAAACATACACCTAAACCCTCACAGCAGCTTTTAGAAGTATCTAAATACATTTAAAATATTAGTTAGCATAGAATCAGAGATTGGCTTGGGCTGGAAGGGACCTTAAAGCTCCTCCTGTTCCAATTCCCGGCTATGGGCATGGACATCTTCCACTAGACCAGGTTGCTCCAAAGCCCCATACAACATCCCTTTGAACACTGCCAGGGATGGGGCAGCCACAGCTTCTCTGGGCAACCTGTGCCAGCGCCTCAGCACCCTCAAAGGGAACCACTTCTGTCTAAGATTGCATCTCAATCTCCCCCTTTTACCAGACTGTTACAAATAGCTCATTATACCAACCATGAGCAAATGAGAATCCAAAGATCATCAGGTTAACCATTAAAATATCGTTCATAGACTTCCACCTGGGGCTGAGGCCATAAGATATACTAACTAACCAGTAAAGCTGCTCTTGATCCAAGAGCTTTCCTATTTCAAG
Organism: Forpus xanthops; assembly: GCA_032466535.1. Classification (NCBI taxonomy): domain Eukaryota; kingdom Metazoa; phylum Chordata; class Aves; order Psittaciformes; family Psittacidae; genus Forpus; species Forpus xanthops. The sequence goes on from JASSUY010041449.1 coordinate 28,779, forward strand.
TCTTAAATTTCCATCCATCAAAGTCAAAGGGGCATTCAGGCTGCACAGACATAGGCATGGATGTCCTAGAAGGTTTTGCTAACCGGATAAAGATGCATATGACTCCAGGCTACATAGCAGCCACAGCTATTCTGTAGTTGCTTTGAAAGAGCTAATCTCTCTGGTGACCTTGCCTGTAGAGAGGAAATAAAATCAAAATCCTACCTCAAGCTAAAATTTGGTTCTAGCGAGTTTTCTTCATCCCACTACATTTTAGAATTGTTTTGGGGTTCAATTATTTCCACATCTCCGAGACTTAAGCGAAATACAATCATGAAGCAGACCAAAACGCACCACACCACGTGTTTGGCAATTGTCTGCCTTAACACTGCTGGTCTGCAGAAAATGGTCTGCTGTTCATCAAGGACTGTAGGGACAGAACAAGGGGGAATGGCATTAAACTAAGAGCGGTGACGGAGATGAGACATTAGGAAGAAGTTCTTCCCTGTGAGAGTGCTGAGGCACTGGCACAGGTTGCCCAGAGAAGCTGTGGCTGCCCCATCCCTGGCAGTGTTCAAAGCCAGGTTGGACAAGGCTTGGAGCAACCTGGTCTAGTGGAAGGTATCCCTGCCTGCAGCAGGCGGTCGGAACTGGAAGAGCTTTAAGGTCCCTTCCAACCGAAACCAGCCTGGGATTCTATGATTCAATGAAGATACTCTGGGTAAGAAAGGAAACAGCAACTCCTGCCAAGAGCAATCATTTGACATCAGTGCAGGGAGACAGAAAACATGATTTGTTTTCATACTTCCTGAGAAAGACATGGGAGATGTTGTAACCCTGTTATTTATACAGGGTCAAGGTTTCATCCTAGAATTTAGGAGAGGGATTTATCTTCTTCTAAAGTGTGATTAAGTTTATAAGATTAACACAAGGGTTTACTGTATTTTTCTGTTTTGGTTAGCTGAATAATGTTTCATTTGCTGGTTTGTGGTTTTGTTGCCTTTTTTTTAAGGAAAATGTCCCATTCACTTATTTAGCAAGTTTTTATCAATTTGGTGAAAAAAAAAAAAAAACCCTCAACAATGGAATAAAATGGAATTAAACTTTAATATATTGCTTATCTTCAAGCACTGAAGCATTTAGAAAAACAATACTCTGCATGAAAAAAAAGCTTTAATCAAAATATTTAGAAAAGTAATTTCTTTGAATACTGTCTTTTAGTGTATCTATTATTGCATAAACTTTTTCCATATGGATTGTAAACTGCTATTTGCAAACTTTAAAGTTTGTTAGTAACAGATACTCTATGTTGGTTGATTCAACCAGTTTACAAAACAAATGATTCATTTTTGCCAGAATGGTGTAAAGCCCCATAAATCATCTATTTTTTATTTTATTTAAATATATTTAAACTCTTCAGAAATTTCCTTGAAGTTATTATTTTTAAACTTGCAATACATTTCTTGCTGATTAAGAGAAAGGGAAGTTTTTTTCCATGACTACAGTAATGATGTCAATACTAAAAACCTTAGAACAGCTCCCAGTGTCTAAAGGGGTTACAAGAAACCTGATGAGTGGCTTTGAACAAGGGCCTGAAGGCACAGGATGAGGGGGAATGGCTTTAACCTGACAGAGGGGAGACTGAGGTGAGATCTTAAGCAGAAGTTCTTCCCTGTGAGGGTGCTGAGGCACTGGCACAGGTTGTCCAGGGAAGCTGTGGCTGCCCAATCCCTGGCAACCCAAACCAGTCTGCTATTCTGCGATTTTATGATTAATGTCCCACAATAATACATTACAAAAATGGTATTTAGACTGTATTTTGTGGAAGACTGGATGCTTTAATAGTACTGAAAAGTATCCACATAGCTAGGACTTGACCCAAACCATAGCTTTTGAAGTGGCAGTTCTCATGGGAAAAAATATCTACAAACCAACAAGGCACCCTTGAAAGTGATGTTCCAACAGAAAAAATAATACCTCATGGCACCTACTCCAGCTTGGGTCACAATTCCCACATTGCCCTACTGGGATCTCCCTGTACAAGAACATAGAATTATGGAATCAAACAGGCTGGAAAAGACCTTGAGGATCACCAATTTCAATTGCTCCCCAGCAATGCCAAGGCCACCACTAAACCATGTCACTGAGGGTCTTGTCTACACAGTTCATGAACACCTCCAGGGACAGTGATTCCACCACTGCCCTGGGCAGCCTGCTCCAATGCCTGACCACCCTCTGCGTAAGAAACTATTCCTAACCTCCAGTCTAAACTTCCCCTGGCACAGCTTCAGACCGTTTCCTCTTCTCCTGTCACTTGTGACTTGAAACAAGAACATATCAAGCGCTTTCTCTGCTAATCTTTTATCTTACTAATTAGCCCTCTGGCTCTTAGAAAGGACTCAGCCTGTCACCTTTCAAACAAGATTTAAGAAGCCAAGCACCAAGCCCAGCCAGTTGTAGAAAACTCTGAAATGCTATTTTTCATAGCAAAACAATGACTCGCTGGTTTGACAGAAAGGGGCACATTTTGCTGATTTTGAGGCTTTTTTAGCACTTGTATCCTGTTTGGCTTCTGTCCTTCTGCCTATGTATTGGAGAAATTAATGGTACAATTCCCAGGGGTTTTTATGACTTCATATAAGCCACTCCAATAAACAATCTGGAGTACTGTTTAAATATGGAAACGCTTCGTAACAGCACAAAGTGACTGGTGGTGCTGCTACTGTGCCCTAGGAAAATGATGTCTTAGCTAAAAAGAGGGAAGGAGGAAAGGGATTATCTTGTACAGAAAGGCATTTAGCTTTCATTAATCCACCAGCATCACCAGAGCACACCAGGGCTCTAAGATTTACAAATTGCAAAATATTGATTCAGTTCAGCAGATAAAAACTTTCCACTCAGCAATGACCTTTTAAAACTCTGTCCTTCTGAACAGAGCCTTATTGCTTCATTATCAGGAGTTACATGAGGTTGTATCTTCATGGGTTACAGTCCTCATGGGTGCAATGGCTGGTAGTTCAAGCTGGGACACCGAGGTTCTGCAATCCTCATATCCATCAATATCCTAACCAGCAGCAGGATGGCCATTCTGCCCTTGAGCTGGACTCTTTCTGCTGGTTTAAGAGTGGATACTTATTGGTTTTACTATTTACTTTGTATCTATCATAATGAGGCCCTTAGTGTCACGGGTTAGTGGTGGTCTTGGAAGTCTCCGCAAAACAGTTGGACTTGATGATCTTAAAGGTCTTTTCCAACCTCTATGAAAGACAAGGCTGCTTCTGCTCAAGTCCTGGTGTCAATTATAGAATAGTTAGGGTTGGAAAGCACCTCAAGATCGTCTAGTTCCAACCTCTGCCATGGGCAGGGACACTTCAAACTAAATCATGTCGCTCAAGGCTCCATCCAGCCTGGCCTTGAACACTGCCAGGGATGGAGCATTCACAACTTCCTTGGGCAACCCATTCCAGTGTCTCACCACCACCTTCACAGTAAAGAACTTTTTCCATATATCTAATCTAAACTTCCTCTGTTTAAGTTTGAACCCATTACCCCTTGCCCTACCACTACAGCCTCTAAAGAAGAGTCCTTCCCCAGCATCCTTATAGCACAATAACAAATATTTTGAACTTTTCAGAGTATGAAAAATATAGCCACATACAATGTGACATGGTTATCTTTCTGATCTCTTGCCTAAGCTGCTGTAAGAAATAGCTCCTCTCAGAACCTAGACTTGCTGTCCATAATGACAGTGATTCCCTCAACTGAAAGAGGTGAGGGTGATTAATCTTCTGAGTCTTTAGAACTTAATTTTCTGAGCCTGAAAACCATCATCTCCAAAAATCAGCTGAGGTTGTTGCTCAATCTCTAGAAAACTTCACCTGGTACATCAGTTCCTCTCAAACATACGACTTATGGGATATTTTTGTAAGGGCCCTTCCAACCCTAACAAACCTCTTTTTACTATCAGTAATAACTTCAAGTTGCTGTGTTGCTCGAGTTTCCTTATGAGGGTGTTAAGAAATGGCAAATACGATACCCCTCTGCTCCAACAGCCACCTAGGTCTTCTCCCTGGGAGATACATTCTGTTGAGAATGTCTAGTCATCACTGGCAGCAGAGGCACTCTCAGAGCAGAACAGCAGAAAACAGTGTCAAACCAACTTTTTGACTTAGAGCTTACGATCAAACTGCAGCTAATACCTTATGACTGAACTGCACACCTACTGCCTCTCAACTCTGTGTCCAAAAGCGACAGGACTTCTTGATTTCAAGGAACACCCACAAAAATACCTTTTCTATGACTAATTCCTTTACAAGTCCACTAGGGCTCTCAGTATGGCGGAATATGATTTCTGATTAAATATAGGCTGTTCTTAATCTTCTCCAGAGGTAATACATGGTGGCTCTGTCTAGCGTTGCAGGATACTTCAGGACTCCTCTATGTATGAGTTGATCACAGTATAATTATCCCTCTGTGAGACACAGTTCAGGAAAAAGGCAAAGGACAATTTACGGTATATCAAGCAAGAGACTTCCACTAAAGATGAAAAAGCATAATTTCTCTAGGATATGGCCTGCAGTATTCATCACCCCCTACTTCAGCAACATGAACTCAGATGCAGAATGATTTAGGGGGTAGTGGTGGTAGTGAAGAAGAAGCTTGTCTTTCTAGAAGACAATGAAAGAACTACCCCATCATTACTCTCCTTTTCCCCCTGAGTCAAGAAGCCAAATTGCAGTGAAGAGCAAATAAAGCACGTGTGACTACATTAACATTTAGATCATTAGAGATGAGCCTCCAAACCAAAGACATGAGGTTTCTATCAGAGCAATGGAAGCAAAGAAAATAGAAAATAAATAAATACATGAAATCAAACTATTTTTATAATGGTACTTGAGAAATTAATGAATGGGATTCTGTGATGTGGTTGCCCGAAATAGCAAAGATTTAGACATGATGACCCAGGAGTTCCCGAATGCAGCCAGCACAGAGGCCATGCATGCACAGAGTGTTTCCCACTAGTTCCTTTCCTGTCACGTAAGACGGATTTTTTTCCCTCCAGGTCACAAATAAATTCCAGCATTAACATAGGGCACCTCAGAACCGGACAAGGATAATGAATGTTCCCCCACAAACAACAATTCTACCTAGAAACCCAAAGGGAAGTTTGTAAACCCCTTTGGCCAAATGCCTCTCTCCCATTACTTTCTTCTAAGACATATTTTCTTGGATTTTTCTTCATTTTTGGTGCTCTCCTCTCAGCTTTGGGCTGTATGATACACACTTTTCTTGCAAAAATATGCTTGAAACTGGATAAGGTACTCCAGGTCAGGCTTTTCCAGCCCTAAGCAGAATTACTACATGTTCCCTACAACATAAGATATTTGGATTTTTGCTTAGTTTATGACTCCTAGACCTTCTTCTGAGGAACTGCTACCTAACCAGCTAATTATTTCTACTCAGGTGGTGTTTCGTACTTGTCTGGTTCTTATCCCAAATCAGAAAGAGAGCTTATAGTAACACATACACTAATTACATCAAAAAACGATCAGGGCTCCAGAACAGATAATAATGAGAAATTAATACTGAAGAAAACTTTGATGTACTTCTTAAATAACCACGGTACTTCAAAACTGGATTCAGTTCAAACATCTGAAATATCTCAGTCTGAGATCTGCATTTCAGATTGAGAATGTGTTGATGCACAACTAGATTTTAAAATAAATACACGGAGCAGAACACAAATATGGATTTGAAAACACAGGAACAGACATCACTAAGGGCAAAGCACATCAATGGAGTGAAACACAAACCTGTGCATATTTAAGTAGGCTATCTGTCTTGCTGATGCTAAACAAAGATTTCTCAGGGTATATAAGTCTA
>JASSUY010041450.1:0-23004 GCA_032466535.1 Forpus xanthops
GTTGGAAAGGACCTTAAGATCATCTAGTTCCAACCCCCCTGCCATGGGCAGGGACACCTCCCACTAAACCATGCTACTCGAGGCTATGTCAAACTTGGCCTTGAATACCCCCAGCAATGAAGCACTTGCCCTCTTCTTTTACCTGAGCAGGATTTATCACTGTATCTTAGCTTCAGTTTGCACAGAGAAGAATTTGTTGGATTTTTGTTCATTTGGTTGTTGATTTTTGGGTGGTTTTTTTTTTTTTGTTTCTTTTCTTTTTTTTTTTTTTTTTGGGGGGGATGTTTCTTAGTCCACCATGAACACAGAGAATTCTATATTTGTGTGAGGCAAAGTCAGGATGGTTTTTCTTTTCCACATTCTCAAAAGTATTTTAAGGGTATTCTGTAGTTATCAACCAGATGAAGGTAGGTTTACAGTTCTGCCAGTCTTCGTGATAATTCTGTCAAGTAGCATCAAATACTTCTTCATAATTTAGAAAATAGTCATTTTATAAATTTGAAATAATATAATATAAAGAACTACTAGTAGTTCCTATGTGGAATTAATATACTCTGCAATTTTAGGCATTCCATTTGATTTTTTCTCCCTCATCTAAAAACTTTCCTCCTTTGTAAAACATGTTGACTTCTCCCAATAAGATGGTCCCTGGCAATATTGAAACAAGAAATATTTTACCTGATGCTGTAGTATCAGTCTTAAAAGTATTTGCATTGCAGATAACCTTCAAATACATTTTTTTTTTTTGTAATAATAACTTTTTTTCTGTATTATTTGGAATTAGGATTCTGGGAGTATAGAGCTTGTAAGTGAGAGCTTCTGTTCAAAACCCCAATGAGTACCTCACGCACCTTTGGAGAACTGTAATAGAATTCTGAGTATTTTGTCTGCACAATTGCTGATCTTTTTGATCAGTTCAATATTTTTGTTGTTGGGTATCACTCCACAGCAAGACTGCAGTCTTTCTCAGTGAAGCTGAATTCTGCTCCTTATTTTTATCAGCTAAGTAAATTAGATATGAAATTAAACTAGTAGTATCATACTGGACCTTCATTATTTATTTATTTTTTTCAAATATCTAATGAAAATTCTGTGTGTCTGTATTACATTTGTCTATCAAAGGCTGCAAGGGAAGTAGTCAAGCATTATGAATTACAATTTGTGTATGACTGTTCTGATATTTTCTCATTTTAACAGTTTTGTTCATTCTTCACTTATTATCTATGAATGTCTGAAAATGTCTCTCCCTGTAATGAAGAATTGTTTATTTCCTATTTTGGTTTATTTTTTGGCAGTTCAATTTATAGATACTACACTGTAGATTGCCACATCTCTTTCTTTTCTCTTTCATTCATTAGCAGGGAGTCTTTAATCTCTTCTTTCTCTGCTTTTCTTAATAATCACAATATCTCACTTTCCCAGTGGGGCTCAGTCTAAGATTGAGTAGAAAATTAGGCTCACATCAGGCAGGCTGAGCTTATAATAACACTGAAGAAGTAATATAACATAAAAAATGAGGTATTTCTGCCCTACATATGGTTTTAATTATTGTAGCTTCTAAAATCGAATTAAAAAAATACATTAATGAATTGAGGTGGGGTGGAAAAATCTGCTTTATCTTTTAAAACAGAAGCATTCCAGTCCAAACATGTTTTAAATTATCTACTGTGTTTAAAAGTATAATAGGAACTGTTTATTGAATGAGTCCACAAAACTCCTTATTAATATAGCTTTTCAAAATGTATGTTTGTATTTTAGACTCAAAGAAATTTTGAATATTATAGTTATTCAGACACTCAACTCATTGTCAAATCTTTTTTTTTTTTTTTTTTTTTTTGTTATTTTTATTGTTTTGGATTTATTGGTTTAGTGAATACAATTTAAAAATCTAAAATCTCATATTAAATGTTTTCTCTGAAGTACAATCAAATGTACTGTCTTCAGATATTTGTATTATCATTTAGTTTCTAGAATACCATCTCAGTTTGCCAACAGATTTAATGTAACTATGGAATTAAAACATGTCTTTAACCAAATGTCAATTTAATTTACTGATGTTGTACTGTTGAAGTATTTGTATAAATTTGTCTTGTAATTGAGTATGGTCAAAATATGAAAGAAAATAATATTTAAGTAATTATGAAGATAATTAAACATACTGGGTCATTTTATTTTAAATTAGTTTTATTGGTTTCTGTAAAATAATATACACTACAGATTCTGCAAGATTTATTCTTTTTTTCTACAGCAGTATTTGACAGTAATCTATCAAATATAAGATGATTAACAAGACTTTACAGGCAGTTCAGTTCAACCAGGCAGTTCAGCCTAGAGAGATGAGCACACTCTTTCAGAGCACTGGTCGTAAGCCTCCAGCTGGAAATTATGATGTGTATTTTGGACTAAGCTGATCTGTACACCGTGTTAGAGCAGCAGGACTAGAGGGATACACATAGTTAAGTAGCCAACACAGAAGATTGGTCAAGTTCAAATTTACCTAGGGTTAGATAAAAATATCCTTTTTTTAATTCAGTCTTTTGATCAGTTCCAGTGATGTTTCTTTGTACCCTACAAGCAATCTAAAACATGCTCTTGGGGAGTTACTTTCCTTCACACTGGTGGAGGATTTTGCCAATATATGATTGTGCTTGCATATATAGTTTTTTTTTTCTTTTCTAGTCTATTTTTCTTCTCAAAGCCTGTACATGGCAAACAATATTTTCTACTTTTTAGGGAGGCACTAGAAGTTTAAAAACTGGATCAACAAAGACATTTAGGGTGTATTTTTATTCAAGTAGTGTTTATCTCCCAAGCTTTCCTGGGTGAACAGCATTTACATATGTAAATATCTTGGTGCCCTTGAGCCACAGTGATTTACCTTTAGGCACAGGAGAGAGATTTTCAGAAAAACCCCAGCTGAGCTTAGCTGTTGCTGTGTCCTAGGTCAGCCCTGGTAACCACCTGATTCCCACTGTTGGTCTGAACCTAATCTTGATACGAGATATGTGGGTTTTTTTATCTGCTGCTGTCTGGCTTAGTTGAATGCATAAACAAGACATGTTTAGGCTGAAATCCATTTCTGAGATAAGACATGAAACATGATACTGTGTCTGGATATGCCCTTTTATTTCTTGATTATTTTGTAACCAAGAATATGTCCTAACGATTTAAAACTCTCAAGTATAGCTGCCTTGAAAAGATAATAGTCCAACACTGAAGAGTGTGCTGTCCTAGTTCTCTGCACTTATGTATTTGCAATATTACATGTTGGGAAAATTACAGGACTGGGTGATTCTCATCTTTGAAACAGACATAATTCTTAGTATACTTGCATTACTTTGATGAAATTCTGCCTTCATTAGGAATAACAGTGAAATTCTGCTTTCATCTGCTAGAAAGGTGCTACATGGTTGCTGCCTTTACTTGCCAGTGATCTTTGAACAGTCCTGATTTCAATTCTTTTGAGGGGGGCTGGAGTGAAAGCTGTCTGCTTATCTGTTAATCCCTCCCTAGTAACTTTTGAACCAGCTGTTCAGCTTCATTTAAATTTTAAGGAAGATAGGAATCTTGATGTTGCAAGTTTTATAAAAACCCAAGGCGGAAGAGAGAAAGCAAAATGTTTGTGCTCTGAGAGAAAGGCATGAAAGTCTCAGCTGTTAAGTATTCTGGTTGCAGTCAGCAGGCCAGACAGCACGAAAATAACTTACTAGTGACTCCATATGCTATCTATTGGCTAGTGGAAGAATCACGGGGATGCTTGGAAAGATGGTGTGGAGCACAGAGGGATATGGGAATTGGTGAGACAGGGCATGACCTTATGTCTCAGAAATTCTCTGCAAATACTAAGCAAGATAGCATGGAAACAATCAAACTATTTGAATGATTGTGACACACATCTTGATAGCGAAAATGGAAAATATAATTCTGTGAAGCTGCCCTGGGGTGTGAAGGAGAAATGCAGTTCAAAATTTTGTCATCTTAGACTATAGAAACAAAAATTGGTGAAGTTAACTTCAAGAAGGATTATTTTGCAATAACTGCTGGATTTTGGGGATGGGGTTGTGAGAATGTGTACACTCATACAGTACTGCACTCTGAACATCAGGCTGCTGCATAATTCACACCACTCTTTAAAACTGCTTTCATGTTAATGGAGCTTTTCACATCTTTCTGCTGCAGGGTTTGTGATATTTTTCTATAAAGCACTCTTTTTTTTTTCTATTTTTTTTTTTTTGGAAAGAAAAAAAGGGGATCTCTACATAAAAAAACTAAGTGGAAATAATTTTTTTATTTACTGTTTATTGAAATCTAGATAGAATAGCTGAGTAGAAATTTTTTCTGTGTGATAGAATGGTGTGTCCCTGGTCTCTGCATTAGTATAGTCTGTTCCTGTGAATCTGGTTCCTGAGCAAATGCTGGGCGCATACTACATAGACAGAAGGACCTTTTTGACATCTGATCTGACTTTTATATCTTTCATAACTGATTAGGCATTTCCATGCTTTCTTTGCAATGTCAGAAAAGTTGTGCAGATTTATTCCAAATTTCATCTTTAGTAAAATGCCCTTTATGTCATGTTCCCAGTAGGAAAAGCTTTGTTGTGTATTATCATTTTCCTTTCACACCTGAGTAAAATAATATATTCTACAATTGATTGAGATTTGAAATCTCTGGAGGTTATGTCTCGGAAATTAAGGGAGAAGAAAGGACTTGTAATGGAAAGGCAGTGGCATGAATACTCAGTTTAATACACACAATAGCACAATATAATACAGACAGAATTTCTCTGGGTAACTCACAGATGTTACACTCTGATGTAACCTTGGGTGGGAGGTGATGTAAATTTTCTCTAATACTGACAATTTCATTGTAATATTTGAGTATTTGAAATTTTTGTTTTCCATCCTATTGTAAACTGGGAAGTGGTAATAATTACAGCACTAAAGTTAACTGTAACTGTCTATGAGAAACGGTGGACTTTCTTTTAGTGGCTACTACAGTCGGTGCAGTAGGAAGAAAGTTTGCAATTCATACATATGGAGGAGAACAAAGAACTACATAAGATTGGAAGGGAACTGGGGCAGATTAATTAGGTCCCTGAGCAGCCAGTCAGGGACTCCTGAGCTCTCTGGTGTGCTTATCCTCACACTGTCTTCAGAGTCTGGAGTTTGCAGATGCACTAAGCAGTGGCCCAGCTCTGCTCCTTTTACACTACGTGATAAAACTTCCAGTTGAAGCAAAGTTAGACCAATACTAAGCATGCCTGAAAATCCATACAAAGTGTTTATCAGTGGTTACTCTGGAATGTGGATAATGAAAAATATTTGCTGCTAAGGGTACAAAACATATTTCTCAAGACATTTCTAGCTATTGTTCTCCACCAGTTCAGCATATAAATACGCTTATTTTGAAACAACAGTCTTGTCTAATACTTGAAATTCAACACAGTAAAACATTATATATATTGTTCTGCCTGCATTTGCTAGTGAAAGTGCATGCACATCATAGATAAAAAATAAAATATTAATTATTTTTAACTGCATGCAATTTTCCACCTGGAGACAAAAAGAGAGAAAAATGCTAGTCATGTTCCTTTAATTCACTAATAGAAAGGCACTCCAGTACCACACTGACAGAAGAGGTATGAAAGCCTGATTAGAATATTTATAACTGGTAGCTTATAAGCAATCCAGACAAGTGAACATGTCTAGATATTTGTAATGTATTGCATACATTCACAGTACTGTGTAAATGGTTACTACTTAAAATATATTCTTTAAAATATGATACTTGTTAATTTACAATGTATAGCATAGCTGGGGATTAATTATTATCATCTTGTTTTTCCTCCAACTGTCTGCGTAAATGACTCCATGGTTATCTATTATTAAAGAAGTAAGAAAGGAACATTTCAGCTTTCTTAAAAAACCTCAGCTGCCCTAGTTGAAATATATCCTTATATTTTGCCTCTGAATTTAACCTAGTGTTAGGAGTATGTTTATTCCTATGCATTATTCTGTGCTGTTGCATACAATAATGTGGTGATAATGATGGCAAACCTAGAAATGTAACAGCAATCTTTCAATAAACCTGCTTTTATGGGAAGACATTATCATTTAATTTCAAGCAAATGTGCCTGGTAGCTTTCCGTTCATGTTGGCTCAAGTATGTTAGAGAGGGTTCCACGAAATCAAGGTCTGGGGTTTCCAAAGGTCACAGTTTCATGATCAAAGTCTGTCTTTTTAAAGAGACAAAATAAAACATAGGACTGTTTCCCTGTCAGTCTTACTTTGTGTTACTTTTAGTGTAAATCATAAAGCCTGCTACATATTCATGAGCTCTGAGGGCAGGAACCTTGACAGATATGCAGTAAGTAGCTAGGCTTGCTTTGCACAAGTAGTTAATTTTTAGAGTGGCATCTCACATGTTGTGGCATTACAAAAGAATGATTCTCCTTCATGCTGGGAAGCAGTCAGCTAGGGAACAATCCAGTAAGGAAAGTTAGAGTTAACTATGTCTGTGGTCCAGAATCCAGTCTTTTGCACTAGAAGAACATCAAGCTTCTGTTAATTAGTTGGTAGGTCAAAATACACTCTCCCATGGTTTGGGTGGGCTGAACACCCACAAATGTAATTAAATGTATTAAGAAGCCTGTTACATATTTCTTGGAGAAAATTGCCTGGACCACCTGAGGTTGTACCTGGACCACCATTCTGATTGTACCACTATATCTTGAAATAATGACATTTATATGCTAATTTTGATGCTGTGTCCTGCAGAATTCAATGGGTGAAATTCTCTGTATGGGTGAATAGCTTCTGGTTTGTAATCCCCTCTGCTCTGTTGGTTCACACCAGTGAATATTCTTATCATGAACAGAGATATCCAAAACTGTCTGTAGGCCTACCTATAGCAATCAGGGTGTTTATTTTCTACTTGCAGCCTTGAAGAAATCCATCCTTTGAAAAATATGCTTTGAACTCATTGTGTTATCGGGTAGAGGGACTAAACAGTTTTGTTGACACCTTTTGTTGACACATCAGTAAAGTTTATTTGGGGATTTGGTTGAGGCGTTTAAGAGATTGCTAACAGGAAATAGTTTCTTGAGCAAGGGTTAGATCACAGTATGTATAAGTAAGGTTGACATTTTGCTCTTTTGGAGCATAAAATTAACAAGATTAAAAATCTAATAAACATTAAAAGTAGGTATGGAGTCAGTACAGACAAGACAATGGCACACATTTAGGCCATGTCCACATAGAAAAGCTGCACCTGTCCAATTGAGCTCACGTTTAAATAAATCAATTTTGTTACAATCCAGACCCTCATATAGCTGCTCCTAAACTGTTTTACTAAAGGCTTATATTGATTTACCTTAAGTAGATTTCTTACTGACTAAAGCTAAATCGCAAGAAACCTGTTGCACGCCAGTTTAAAGTGCTCATATGGGTTTGTACTGGTTAATTAAATGGACCTGCAAAATATTTTTTAGTGAGAACAATGCAATTTTTGTGTTTAGAGTTGCTGCAAGTAACTGAGAAGTTTCATGTGCATTTACTTTCTTTTGGCTTTTATCATAAAATATTTGTTTCCATCACCGCAATTTCAAAATGTTTATTATCTTACTCTCTGTACCCGAACAATTCCTGATGTTTAACCCTTTTGCTGCTAATCTGCAAGTGTTGTGCTCTGTGCTAGTCTTATAATCAGTCATTAACAGTGTCTTAAAAAAAAATCATAAATCTTTAACAACTTAAATATTTCTTAGTGGTCAGACTAGTGTATCAGGATCATAAAAAAACACAATCCTAAATTTCCTTTACATAATAGTTTGACTCTAAAATTACATGATAGTTTGACTCTAAAACACACCAGGCAACCAAGAGAAACACACATGTACAGTAAAGAGACTAGGTTGCATGCTTTGAAGCCACAAGTTTTCTTCCTTAATACACAGGATCAAATTTTCTTCCTCATTCCTTCTTTATTGTTCAAGGTTCTGTCAGCTAAATTTGTACTGTCTTTCAGGCTATGCATAGGAATTAGTGCTTCTGAATAGCTCCTGCCTTGGTTTGCCACCTTGGTAAACAGCTGCTTGGAATCCTTCTTGATGGGTTTAATTTAGTGCAGTGGGTCACTACATTAAAGTAAATGCCAGAGGCTGGCATGAAGGGTTGTGCTGTGTACTGGTTCTCTCCTTGAAACACATTCTCTGTAGCAGTTAGACCCAGAGTTTACTCCCAGGCTTATAGGAAGTTTCACTGAAGGGGAATTCTGTATCCTGATGGAGTTTATGATATTAAACGTCCTGTTGGGTCATGGATTTTAGTTTTGAGGTTTGTCTTGGAATGAGATGTAGACCTCTCTTGAGAATCAGGGCTGTGAACTGTAAAATGTTTTGAGTAGAAAAATAAGAGAAAAGAGTACGCAGGCTTTGTGAATTATGCAAAGTTTTGTGTATGTTTTTGGAATAGATAGGCCATTCACACTAGACCGGCAAAAATTACCTAATTCATTCACATAAAGTTGCATAGCAATGATATTTCAAAGGCTACTGTTGGAAGCATTGGATGATATAATCGTTATCTCTAAGGTAATTTATCACTGGTGAAGAAATACTTTGTTCTTAATTGGAAGCAAATAGCCAAAGTTTGCTGCAATGTAACAGTACCCACTGAAATGCCACTTTTTTAATGGACAGCCCCCTAATGAGTGTTTCACTCTTCACTGCCTTTTCATAGAATCACTTAGGTTGGAAAAGTTCTTTAAGATTATCAAGTCCAACTGTAAACCAAGCATCACCTAGTCCACTACTAAACAATGTCCCTGAGTGCCACATCTACATGTATTTTAAATACTTCCAGGGATAGTAACTGAACCACTTCCCTGGGCAGCCTGTTCCAATGCTTGACAACACTTTTGGGGAATAAGTTTTGCCTAATATCCAGTCTTAACCTCTTCTGGCACAACTTGGGAGAATTTCCTCTCATCCTCTTTACTTCGCAGAGTAGACCCAGTTGGTTTTGAACAGAAAAGGGTTCAACTTATAGCTTCAATATACCAAATGCTCACCTAGAATTATAGAATCATAGAATAATTAAAGTCGGAAAGGTCTTTAAGATCATCAAGTTCCAACCCCCCTGCCATGGGCAGGGACACCTCACACTAAACCATGCCACCCAAGGATCTGTCCAATCTGGCCTTGAACACCGTCAGGGATGAAGCATTTGCAGCCTCCCTGGGCAAGCTATTCCAGTGCCTCACCACCCTTACAGTAAAGGATTTTTTCTTCATATCCAATCTAAACTTCCCCTCTTTAAGTTTGAACCTATTATCCCTGTCCTATCACTACAGTCCCTAATGAAGAGTCTCTCCCCAGCATCCTTATAGGCCCCCTTCAGATATTGGAAGGCTGCTATGAGATCTCCACACAGCTTTCTCTTCTCCAGGCTGAATAGCCCCATCTGTCACAGGCTGTCTTCATATTGGAGGTGCTCCAGTCCCCTGATCATCTCCGTGGCCTTGTCTGGACTCGTTCCAACAGTTTCATGTCGTTTTTGTTTTGAGAACACCAGAACCGCACACAGTGCTCCAAGTGAGGTCTCACAACAGCAGAGTTGAGGGCAGGATCATCTCCTTCAGGGCTGCTCTGAATCTCTTCTCTGCCCAACCTGTAGATGTGCCTGGTATAAACTAAATGTCTGAAAAGCTCTTTGTTTCACATGGTGAAACAAAAAGAAACAAAAAATGGAATACAATGGCAACAAAATTTCAAAATGCACTTATAATTTTTAGTCTAAGTATAATTATATGATGAACAATTGCTAGCAATTAAAAAAAAAAACATGTATTTTGTTTTTAAGTGTGTACGTTGGTTTTGCTCTACAAAATTCATGATTACCTGTATGGAAAGTAGATCTTGTTAGTATAGTTAACTATTGATAATTAGAGTATAGATAGGAAGTATTTTACCCATACAACAAGTAATTATAAAATTCACATCTATTGGTTTCCTGTATGAGTATGTATTGGAAATCTTACCCTTCCCTCCCTTCCTTTTCCCCAGTAAATTGTAGCTTTGTTATACCATTGTACTCAGTAGTTTGCTAATTCTTTAAGACAATTGTTCCACCAGAAATATGGAAGGAATTTCAAATCATTCCTGCTTGCCCTCTTTTCTGAAACAGATACTTGAATACAGGTATCCTCGGAGGATGCTGTAACCACCAGCCCATATAGCATTTGAATTTCCCTTGAGCAAATGACACATTTACTTCTATACAGTAGAAAAATATCCAAAACGTGTTCTTGACAAAGGGGAGACAGAGGCTAATATCTAGAAGATATCTTCAATATCCTGGGTTATGAAAGGCCTAGAGTCATGTCTCTTCAGACTTGTTAAACTTCATCAGCACACAGTGAGGAAGAAAGATCCCAATTTTCTTCTAAATTTTGTCTGGACTGCACACAAAAAGGATAACCTTCACCTAGGTTTCCTGAAAAGTAGTCAGCACTTTTGCTGCAGTACTGAAAAGCCAATGCTGTTATCTTGTTCTTCCTCCTACTGCTGGAGTTAGTTGTTATAAACTCACTGGACGATAGGCATACTATTTCTCTAATTTACTATTAGGATAATCTCCAGAGCATGGATGTATTTGCATTATACCTGGGCAGAAGTGTTTCTTTCTCCTTATTCTTTCTAATTTTGCCTTTTCTTTTGTGCACCAATTCCAGTGTGGACCTCAGGAGTCCTTCTGGAAAACATAGTTGTTGAAACCAGCATGCTTCTATGTGCAGTTTTGGGTAATAAGGAGAAAAAAAAAAATATCTCTTTTTGCTTTTGAATTAACTGGGCTACAAAACCACTAGAAGATAATCTGAAAAGTTTTTTAAATAGGATTTTGGTGTAAGCTTCTGGCAGATGTTTCTGGATTCTGAAATTCAAAGGCAATATATCTTGGAGGGTGGTAGAGACTGTATTATTTGGAACCATTTCTAAAATGTGAAAGGACAGAACTCAGAACGGTGAGCAAACTGCATAGGTTCAGTCATGTTTTTAAATCTTCACTTTGTAAAGCATGTTCTTGTAATGAAGAGAAGGATGTTGAAACTGAGACTATAAAATTCAGGCCCTGGGCAAATGTAATGAGAATACTCCTTTTTTATTATACGTAGATACAAGAAGCTATATTAAAAAAATACATGAGACATACAGTTCATGGAAAAACTAAAGTGAGTGCAAATCATTATTCTGGGATGTTAAAGTAGCATATGAAATAGTAGGTGGCAAAAAGAGTAGCAATGATAATTTCATTTTGCTTTTGAAGTGAACAAAATAGCAGAGACAGCAGGGCCTCTGAAAGGATGAAACTTTGACATAACAAGAGGGCCAAAATGAATTCTTCACCCTAATGATTATGAACTGTGGAGGTGGTAATATTCCAGGAACAAAGAGAGATTTTGATCACGTTTTTTTCCTTTCGTTCCTAGCACATGAAACATTAAAAGTCTTGTCACTGTATGAGAGCAGATGATAATAAGGCAATTACAACGATCAAAAACTGACAAAGAATCACGCTCGGAAAAATCATCTATTAGGCTTCAAAATTATTAGCAATAGCAAAAGGAAGGTCTTCCACCAAGAGAACTAATAGACGTGATCAGTAGTAGGGGAGAGAAAGACGTTTTTGTAGAGTAGTGGGAACTAAGGGAATGCACGAAATTTTCTTGGGAAGACAGGAAATACTGGCAAAACTACAGGATACCCAGACACAAAACATGTCATTCACTGAGAGGACTGTTGCGTTAATTTATAAAGAGGACACTGAGACTGATAAATGTGTTTCATTTGAACATTTCTAAATTAGTAGATAACAATGAAACATCTATGTGGCAGAATTTATTGAGGTTTTAGGAAAACATTTGATACTTAGATGGAATTACAAAATCATAAAACATTTTATCAGCCAAACCTGCTAAAACAGAATGAAGAATAGTGTGGGCTGAGCAAGCATTCAGTAAGAAAGAACAGCATGAATAGAAAATGCTAATGATTCATTTATGCTCTTTACAGTTACATTCACGGGATCACGAGTAACCATGTTTATTGGTTTGTGAGAGAAATGACGGAGTATCAGCAGCAATATCTCAAATTTTGAAAAAGAACCATTGCCTTCATGAAGAATTGTAAATTACGCATTGTCTGCTATCTGATTTGTCTATGTGCTACTTGTCACATTGCTGCATGTCTTATAGCGTCTCATGAACCTCTCAGAAACTGTTGATCATGATGAATAGGACAAGTTACAAAGGTAGTATCTGCTGGAATCTAGAACAGTTAGGAATAACAATATAAACAAGCACAGCTAAACAGATAAAAATTGAATTGCCTCAGTTATTCTACCTTTCTCTTTTTATATGCAACTGCTTTGAGATGAATCATATGCTCCTGGTACAGTCTTATTACTTCATTAAAGTATTTCCAGTTTGTCAAAAACTATACAGATTGGCATCACATCCAAAAAATATTATCTTCTTGTTGGAGAGAAGTGAAGGTAATATTACTGTGATTCATTTTTAGTGCTGGCTAATACTTGGAGATGTATCATGAATACATTTATTATTGTAGCGGTATAAACCATGCTGCGCAAAGACCTCCTTGAAGAATTGTGTTACATGTAGGGTATAGTACAGTACATTACAGCTCTGCTGCTACACTTAGGACTCGGTTGACACTTCCATTATCCTCTCCTGATTTATTGCTAGTGTTCATATTACAGAAGCATCTAGAAGTCCCAACTGAGATTATGTCTGCATTGTTCTGCAGTGTTTTTACTCTAACTCAGTAAAATATGGAAAGTGAGAGGGGGAACAAAAAGATGAAGTGACTTGCTCAAGTCTGAGAATCAATTGACTAATTGACTAAGAAGGTGAGGGACGAAAGGGGTCTGGTCTGGGAGCTGATTAACCACCTAGCAGAGACCTGAATTTGCGCAAATTTGCTTTAGCTCTCAGCCATGTTTTTAGCTTAGCTCTCTGGTAATACGATCTCACAGTTTTCAGCTGAAGATGATTCTGACAGCAAAGGCAATGAGTTTGTACCTATCTATTTCATTACTACTGGCCATATTCTCACTGACAGCATCCAGTTTAGAACCTGTATTTCCCAATTCTCATTCCAGCCAACTTGTCACTGTTACACACCCCATTCAGATGGATTTCTGTGGCAGCTAGTGTTGGTAATTTATTCCAACTTGTCTAAAACACAGGTCTTTTAATTTTAAAAATACTTTATGTAGATTAGGGGGTTATTCCCACATAAACAAATGTTGCTCACCTAGTCTCTTTATAATAATCAATGTTTACAATGGAATTGGATTGCTATAGGGAACATTGCTAAACAGCACACTGCTCAGTAAAAGTATAGGATTCTGCAGATGCAAAACTGTATTTATTCTCTGTCTGTTTGTGAAACATGTTTGTGAATGCTCCCTAGTTTAGTTTTTATATTAATCAAAGGTATATGTATAAGTATCTATTTTAATCTATATCCCTAGACAATGCCTTTATCCTTATATGAATTATTAATGTATAAAAATGCTCCATAGTCTTTTCAGACATGCAAGGGATAATCAGTCTTAGAGCTTGCAATGAATGTAAGTATTGATTTACTAATATGAAGTAATTTGTGTGATCTAAATACAGTGAGTACAATGTGTGCAAATTGATTCCAGTTAATCATTTCTGACTCTTCTTCTAAATCTTGGTAAGTGAAAGCCCTGGCTTTCACTGCTTGGATTTCTTGATGGCTTTCAAAAGATTGATTTTTCCTTTACATCTTTGGGACCTGGTCCAGTATACCACTTGGTGTGCTGCTTAGGTTTAATCATGTGAGCATCCATAATGACTTCAACAGCAAAAAACTGCATGCTTAAATTCAAATGGGTGCTGACATATTTTGCTACATGAAGGTCTAAGCTTGCATCTTCTTTGGTTTTCATTTGATAGCAATTATTGGACAATAATATTATCAGCTTCATGTTAGGTGATACAGGACTATTAAGAAAAAAACACATCACAACAGATAAAATGGAATTAAATAGAATGCATTCATTATATAGCACATATTTACTACACTATTAATGAAAGGTTTAACAGGATTAATCTGATCAACTCACATAATTGTTGTTAAATAGTTTTGATGGAAAACTATTAATCTTAACTTTATCAACATGTAAATATCAGTATAGACATTTTAAAGGAATGATAACATCTAATATATGTTGGCAATTTCAGTACAAATATGTAATGTATTTATTAAGCCATTTTAAATAGAATACTCACATATGGCACACATGTGGATAGTATGACATCGAAAGACCAGCTTCTAGATGAAATAAATTCAGGTACTATTAAAAGTAATTTTTAGCTGCAATACTCTAGTATCCTGATCACAATGCAAATTGACTTTGCAAATTATAGTTTGCCTATCTGAAATCCCCACTTCGACTGAATATGGATTACCTCTCTCCTACCACTTTGAATCAGAAACAGCTCCATTATCTGTCATCTGTCTGAAGTTCAAGAATATATTGAGTAGCAAATTACATACTATTTTTTTTTTTCTCTACTGTGATCAGATGAACTATAACCCCACAAAAGCTTTCAAAACACATACAAGCACATCTAAGGTAAGGAATTACACAGCTGCATGGCCATATCATTATTCACATTTCTTCTTGTTCTTTTCAATCCATATTTGTGTGAAGATAAATGTGATAATTTGAATGTTTATGGGCATAAGTCTCAAATGCATCATGATGCACATATATCTGAGTGCATATTTGCAAACACTTTTGCTTAGTGCTATTAGTGCTGTTTAATTTGTAATCTTATAGTAAGAAATGGTTTCTAGGTACACCTTTAATATTACTACAAGGAACATGAAAATAATAGTGTTTCTGTAATTATTTTTTTCTCCTCGACTCTATAGAAACTAACAACTGATAATTTCAGAGTCTTTTGCAAAGTTAACATGGAAATAATATAAAAAAGGAAATTAATTAATGGGACTCTTAGTCCTTCCTGGTTGCAATGCCACTACATTATGGTTCAGGCACATAAATGCATGCAAGTGAATCGGTTAAGACAAGAGGAAAGCACTGTGCATTAGCTTCCATCGTCTCCTACCTCTCAGGAGACGGCCATCTGAGAACCATTACAGAGGTTAACATGTTCTCAAGAATGGTTTTGATTTTCAAACTGAGAAGCATTATTAGAAACACAAATTCTGAAACAATGTTATTTAATTAGCATGTGGGAAGTGACATAAATTAATGTGTGTTTTTAATAATTGATTGTCATTACATAATAACTTCCGTATTAATTGTGCATTAATTATGTTTGATGCAGAGCATTGCAGTTTTCTTTTCACATATTGCTATGTGCATACTGTATTATGAGAGAAGGGTTTGTCCCTTCCAAAAGAAGATGTGAGGTCAGGATATGAAAATTTACAATTTACCCTGTATATATTACTCTGGGGCAGGGTATCAGATTCAATTTGTCAGCCATTTCCCACTAAGAGCATGCATGCTCCTACCCTATCCTAAATACAGATTGTTTCTGGTCTCCTCAAATTCCCTGCAAAGATCCCTATATTCTTCAGACTCATGTGGGTTAGACCAGCAAAAGTCACTTTGCTGCTGCAGATACAGGAATATAAGATATTATACAGGAATACCACATTAATAATAAATCCATAATTATTATTAATACAGAAAACACAATATTTACAGTCAGATTTGACCGTCCAGATTCTTTCTGAACATTCTGAACCTGCAGGTACGGGACAGATTTTCTCATAAATACTTTTTAGTACTTCTTGAATCTATCTGACTTATCCTAAAATACTTCTGTTTCCAGGATTCTGGAAGGTAAATAGATAAGTGTGTGTGAGGGAAGGAAGTTGGAGAGAGACAAAACATGTAAATGAGGAGTTAGAAAAGTGTCACTGAACTTCCTTTCCTGAGTAGCTACTTCTGGTCAGGGTTGCAGTGAGTTTTGATTAAAAATGTCTTGGCGGCAATGGGAATATTTTTATATACCAGTTCATGCTTTTCAACATCCTGCTCCTCAATGGATCTTATTTTTGCAAAATGCTGTGTTGTAGAGCTTCATAGAATCAACAGATGGAGCTAATGAACACCTTTTCACTGTGCTTAATACGATGTTGTCAAAAATCTAAAACTAATCTTAAAGAGAATAATATGCGCATATGATGGGATTAAACTGATATTTGATTATGCTTAACAGTTTTTCTATATGATTACTTAGAAAATGTGCTCATATAATAGTGTGATGGACATCTGGATTACTTAGAGTAGGACCTAGCTATTTGTCCTGCCTTTGTTCTTCCAGCATAGAATTTTTTCTTGCTTGTAATAGCTGCTAACCTGGACATACGTAAACATCTTTAAAAATGATTTTAACCTCTGAACAGCAGACACTAGAATGAGTAGTGCTTGAAGATTCTGAAAGCCATGGGTTTAACTAAGGAAATGAGGCTTGAGAGCCAGAGCAGGGTGCCTGCCTGAGGTCCTCTATGGGATGTAGGTTTGGGATTCACCCCAGCAGAGGTTTACCTGGTACCAGGGGTTCCTGCCAGTAAGAAGCTTCATTTATATCATCTAGAGGCAGGTCTGTCCATCTGTTCTCCAAAATACATAGTTTCTTTCTGTCCCAGAACCATTGAGTTCCTCTGGCTGCAGCAGTGCCCCCTGGCAAAAACCTTTAGGTTCGCTGTATCCACTGCTGCAACCTCTCAAAAGAGTGATGCTATTGAAATAATGTACAGTTTTCTCAATTTTGTTTAGCTTGGTGAAACTCAAAGAACATTTTAATACAAAGGCTTAAGGGAAGACTTTCATCAATATGAGGCTTTTCACCTCACCTTGAGCATTTTGAGGTACAAAATGGTAGGTGTATTTTTCAAGGTCGTTATGTCTTGTAAGTGAAAGCACGTTTCTTAGCACTGTCTTATTTTGGTGCGTATTTCTACTTTAATTTCCAGTTGTGTATAGAGTCAGAACACAACACTTGGTACTCTCTTGCAAAGCATGTGCTTCGGATAATCTGGAAATGTGGCTTGGAACCTTTAAGGTCTCTGATAGGTTTGGCACATCAGAAAATACCTGTGGTCTTTCTTATCAAAGAAAGTCACTGATCTGTCTAGAAGAAGTTCTGTTGAGCTTTTTTGATGTTCATCTTATTCCTCCAATAACGTTTTTAAGACGGAGGAATGGACACATAAAATGCTTAGTCTACAGACTCAGGTACTCTGTCAGATCTGGCCATGGTTCATCTCTTTTCCAAAATATACTCATGTCTTGTACCCCACACAGTATTCCTGAGGAACAGGGGCTTGCATTAATGACCTTAAGATGAAAGATGGGTCATCTTACGCTAGTTCATGAAAGAGAAATAACCTTAACATGTTCCTCCAGTATGAGGATCCAGGCTCCCACCTTATTTACCTTCACTTCGTTGTGGGTTCTGAAATATCTAGGTTTGCTTTAGAGGAGCAGAAAGATCTCTTCAGAGCTTACAATTCCTTTCTTTTTCTTGTTTAAATGCAAATTTGCTTATTTTTTTTTAAGCCTAAGAGCTCTTTCAGTTTGCATGATTCTTAAAATTCCTCTTCACCTGAGTGAAACACCAGCCAGAACCTTAATAACTCAACTGACTAGTATAGAGAGTCATAGCTTCCCTTCATAGAGAAAATGCTTGGTAAAGTATTCTGCTATAGCTGTGGGATCCTATGCCATCAAGTGCAAAGCCTTCACAAAATGCCAACCTAATTGCTACATGCAGCTTCACAGAGCTGTAGCAGAAAGCAACTCAGAAATGAAGTGGCTCAATATCAAATCTGAAAGTATTTAACTCTATCAGAAACAAATTAGTGTTCTGTGTCTAACCAGCACCCCTTTCACTTGTGGTTACCCAAGTCAGAGGCAAATATACTTTGTTACACAAAATATAATTGTAAATAGTAAAACAAAGTCCGGTTGTTGACCATGTAAAAAAAAATTGAGGATTTATTACACTGAAATCAAACATATTCTTCCACATACCTGAGGATTATATGGATCTCTGAGGCTCTCTTGCATTCAGTGGCAGTGATGAATGCAGTGATTGATGTCTCTCTAAGAACCACTGTTGAAAACCAGAACAAGCACTTTGAAGGCATAATCAGTATATAAAATCGTTGTATGTGGATAAGCAATACCAATTTAGCTTTGTCTCAGTTCAAAGGTATTACTCAGCTTAACAGTATCCTATCCCTCCAAGCTGCAGGATTTCAGTCAGATTTTTTATTTGTCTCTCAATTACTGTTTTCTTTGTGATTGTAAGGATGCTGGGGCAGAGACTGCCTTCATTTCAAGTATGCTTCACACTTGCCAAGTATTCAGATAGATAATGTTAAGATCTACAGCTTATTGCTCAGTGCTGTTATTGACAGCATCTTGAAAAGATGAACAACTTTTTTCTAATCATCTTCTCTATAATGTCAAGAACAATTCATTGATACCTTTACAACCCCCTGTAGATAATACAGGGGGAAAAAATATCTTTCCTTAAACTGCAATGGTTTAAGCTTAACCACCTTTACCTCAAGACATTACTTTAACAAAGCTATTTTTATGTCTAGGGTTGAGCAGTGTTCTTCCTTTTAAAAATAGATTATATATCAGGAATATTTTCCAGCTCCTGTATGTGTTTATTTTTTTCCTAACCATCACAGAGATCAGAAACCAAAAGAGCCAGTTTGTAAAGCATTCAAGATACAGAACTGCATTTTAAAACTGATAATTAAAGTTCAAAGCGTACAAACATACTCTTTTTTCTTCCTTTTTTTTTTTCCTTGAAGATGCTTATCAAGAATATGAACATGCAAATAGAAAGAGCATGCAGTAGAAAATGAGGGAGGGTATTCTGTACTGAATTTACCACTAGTTTCAAAATTATTATGCTATCTATTTATTTCACCAACTGGAGCCTAAATAATCAGGAAACATTAAAATTCAATTCTTCAGCAGACATCAGCTCCTGAGTAAGAAATTCTGCTGCAATTCTTGTATCCACAGGACCAAGCTGGAGGTGAGATAGTTGCCTTAAAGGTAAGCAGAACTGGAGGAACTGTAAAAGCCTGCCTGCCTTACACCAGTCTGAAAACCAAGTATACTGAGAGTTGCTGCCCAACAGGTGCCCAGTTTTCATTTCTTTCTGTACTGCCCATGCTGCTTCTTCCAGGAAGATGTGCTTTAAAATGACCTAGGCTTACCACTAGGTATTTATAAGAGACAAGTGTATTCTTAGTTAACAGAGATATGTATTCAGATCTTGCAACTATTTCTCTAGTTTTTCTCGTAGGGTATCCATATCCAGTAATGTAGTTCGTGAGCAATGACACAAGCGAGCTTTGCTGATTAGCTGGCTTGTTCATCTATAACAGTTAACAATGATGTTCACTACTGTAGCAGGAATCAGGTTATTAACAGTGAACCAATACTGGTAAAAATTACAGCCAAGCCTTGTAACATGGCATTCTTCTTAGCCTGTTTTTTTCCTCTGTATGTGATTAGCCATTGTAATTCAGAAGGTTGTGTCTTTATTTTACACAGTTAAGTTTTCATGTTACCATTCACCATCAGGAACCTGGACAGAACTTGGACTCTGTCAGAAAATGGCATCGGGGCTCTGAAAAGTTGCATCTCTACTTGAGAGCCAGAGGTTTATTCTGTTAACCTGTATAACAACATCTGCTGTATGTTAGTGAAGCTTGCTCATTCACTCATATGTGAATTCTCAAGTTCACTACAAACAGGAAAAGTAATTATTTTGCATTCCAGTGCATCAGGATTTTGTTTATTCTCACTTGTTATCAGAACAGTGCTGAACATTGTAGGCTAGAAGGATCAGCTCAAATATTGTTGGAATTTTTTTTTTTAATTTTATTTTTTATGTGAAGTGGAGGGATACCAAGAGAATCAGTTTTGGGGAGAGGAGATAAAAAGGGCAGAGAAAAAAGAACAACACAGAAAATACAGAAAAATATTTGGTATTTTTGGATCACAGTAGCAATCCAAAATACTTTTGGGTTAAGGACTGCTTGAATACTTCCGTATGAATACTTTTACATTTCTGCTCAGGACAAAGCTTTTTCTAACATAGGTTAAAGTCACAAGTGACTGGACAGGTATGGTGATGGTATGGCCAACTAAGGACAAAACCCAACACAGCAGCTGCAGAAAGTATAGAGGGGCAGATTAGACTTCCTAGAATTTTTTTTCTGGGCTTCTCTTGCTATTTATTTGTCTGTCAGATGATTTTGTGTAAAGACAAGATGAAAGCATAAAATTAATTAGACTCACCTTGTTGTCTGAAGGGGTTTTGTAGACCTGATTTAAAAAGTTCTACTATTCCTGATGGAAACAGCTCCATTAGATGAATTTAAACACAGTGGATATAAGAAATAGGTAAAATACAATTTTCTTTTGTTAACGCTACATAGTATGTGACATAAAACTTGTCACAGGGTCTTGTTGCTGGAAGGAAGATGTTTTAAAAATTTCCAGTGGGAAGAAAAGGTATAATTTCTATAAAGACAGAACAAAAAAAAAATGTTTGCTTTTTATTACCTCTGTTGCCACTGTTCTGTAATGGAGAAAAAAATATGAATTTATTTGCAGTAAAAGCCCTGCAGCACGTAAGACAATGAACAGATAAATACAAAATTTTAATTTTAGGGCAACGAATAGCATACAGTTTCTAACAGAATTAATTCTTCAGAACTACTCTCTTGATAAATGAGCAGTGAAAGGAGACTTTTTATGTGCTAATATATGGAAATTTTTGTTTTTCTCAAGGATTATTGTACTATATTTATACTTCTAAAAAGAAACATCTCTCTTATAGGGTCCAAACGCATAAACCATTTGGTGCCATGACCATATTATGTATCTAAAGAGACATAAAAATTTAGACACTGCCTTATATTGTACTTGCAATGTGGAGTACTACTAGGCCTGAAGGCAAAGGCTGAGAGAAATAGTGTCAGGATGTCTGGAATTTTTTTTCCCTCAGTTATTAAACAAGCGAGTCTTGCCACTTCTGTAGTTGCAGGAGCTTTTGTCTATTACAAACTAAAAAGAAAAAAACAGAAGTCTAGTCTTCAGAAAATGCAATTAAGTCATCTTGCCTGTTTTGGACTTATTTTGATGGTTATATAGGAAGGGTACATGTTTCTTCGAGCATGCGCTCACTTCAGTCTTCTGAGACACCTCTGACACACACTGAATTGGAAGTATTTTTCCCTCCAGGGTGCTTGCAGATGATATGTAACTGTGATTTTCCTGGCAGCAGCTTGAATTGGTCTGTGCTTTAATGTTACCAAACAACTCTAAATGTGAGGATGGGGATTCTATCACCTATAGGTTTATAAAGCTATTTGCATATGCAATTAAGAGAAAGAGCAGAAAAAGCATCAGTTATCTGCTAGTGTATCTTAAATTCTAGATAGATGGCTGCTCAAGTTGGCTAGAATTTGCAGAGAGCACAGCTGACACATTAATTTATCCTGATGTTCTGTTTTCCCTATTTCATTATTAGGTAAGTTTCTTTCTTTTCAGTCTGAAATATTAATTCCCTTAGTTTTCTACTACTTATGAAAATTTATTTCATGAGCAATTGGTAGTGAGTACATCTATTAGGAAAGGGAGTAGCTGTTCTTGGTATGTTAATTGATTTGCAAATTTAGCTGTCAAAAAAGACCCTGAGAGGAAACCACAGTAAAATTTTGTTTTCAATTAAGCTAGTATCTCTACAGTGGAGCCGGGGGCTGCTGTGCAAGCCTCCTTCACATCTTGGAGACCAGACATCACAGGATAATGCTTTTGGCCCCTAAGGGAAGGGAAGAAGCCAACTGCAACATAGCTCTTTTGGGTGAGACAGTCGGAGTGTCATTAGCTAAGATGACTGCAGGTCAGCCAGGATTGAAAGATGTGACAGTGGAGATCTGGGAATAAAAGGAAAAAAAACGGATTCTTTTGCTTTTATTATATTATGAAGAAAAGAGAGAGAAAAAGATGCAATCGGCCTTTCCATCTGTCAGAGTTAAAAAAAAAATTAAATTTAAAATATGTATGCATGAAGAATCAACTTCAGTAATTTCTTTCGTGTGCACTTTGGTAAAAAGCGTTTAACGTTTTGCGCCACTTTTAGCGGCAGCCCTTGATGGGAAAAACCGTGGTGGCAGTAGGTGGCACTGCAGCTCTTTCTTTGCAAAATGTGAGACTGCAGCATCAATCCTGCGTTTACAAAAAGCAGCCCTTTCCAGATGCAGGCCTCAGGGCCGTATTCAGTCCTGCAATTCACTTCTCATTGCTGGGGATGTCTCGTTAGGAGATTAACTGTTTAAAATGCAGCTCTAATATGAAAGTTTTAATTGGGAAATCCTGTGCATGTTAAATTAATCTTAAGTGCTTTTATCTATAATGCCTGTTTCCTTTCCACAGCGCCTCATATTTTTAACTACCTCACATTCTTTTACCTCATATTAAAATAATTGAAATAGACCAACAATGCTTTTTATCTCAGAGTTTCCTGAGAATGCTTTAAAAAGCTGGTTTCTGAAGCCTCCTAAACCCTACAATACAGGGCTTCCCAAATCCAATGTGAGCTGAATGGTAGCAGCTCAGCATCCTGTCTGTATATTGACAGGTAGTTTGTATCTATGGAGAGAATGCAGGCCAAAGGTTTCATGCTAACCACAGCTTATGTTTCATGGATAAGTGTGTTATGCATTTGGAAATGCTGGGAACAACTGGGATTTGCAGTTTGAAAGAAAAGCAGATAGTAACTCAGCTAAACATTTAGGTTGGGAATTTCAAAGTGACCCTGGGGATTTAAGAGGCTGGACTCTGAGACTGCTTTTAGGCTTTTTTT
>JASSUY010041454.1:0-13794 GCA_032466535.1 Forpus xanthops
AGGCACAGCTACAGGTTGGGCAGAGAAGAGATTCAGAGCAGCCCTGTGGAGAAGGACTTGGGGGTGTTGGTCAATGAAAAAATGAACATGAGCCAGTAGTGCGCTCCTGCAGCCCAGAAAGCCAACCGTGTCCTGGGCTACATCAAAAGGAACATGACCAGCAGATCAAGGGAGGTGATCCTGCCCCTCTACTCTGCTCTCCTGAGACCTCACTTGGAGTATTCTGTGCAGTTGTGGTGTCCTCAACATAAAAAGGACATGGAACTCTTGGAACAAGTCCAGAGGAGGGCCATGAGGATCATCAGGGGACTGGAGTACCTCCCCTATGAAGATAGGATGAGAGAGTTGTGGCTGTTCAGCCTGGAGAAGAGAAGGCTGCGTGGAGACCTCACAGCAGCCTTCCAATATCTGAAAGGGGCCTACAGGGATGCTGGGAAGGGACTCTTCATGAGGGATTGTACTGAGAGGACAAGGGGTAACAGGTTCAAACTTAAACAGGGGAAGTTCAGAGTGGATCTGAGGAAGAAATTCTTTACTGTAAGGGTGGTGAGGCACTGGAATGGGCTGCCCAGGGAAGTTGTGAACACTCCATCCCTGGCGGTGTTCAAGGCTGGGTTGGACATAGCCTTGGGTGACATGGTTTAGTGGGAGGTGTCCCTGGCCATGGTAGGGGGCTGGAACTAGATGATCTTAAGGTCCTTTCCAACCCTAACTATTGTATGATTCTATATTAACATTTTCACCAAGTGTAATGCAGAGGTTATACACAGGACTAAATGCAGCTCAGCATGTGAATTCCCAGACTGTCCTGTCTTTTCTATGACCATGCGTGTCTATACAGAATAAAAGCATAGACAAGTGTCTCTGGTATAATTTAGATTCCATCATCCATAATTTATAATTCATCATCTGTGTAAAAGAAAAAGCAATAAATGAACCTTAGCATAACCCTAGCACACAGGACAAATCAGATTAACTAAGAGGACAGTTCTGATGTGTACTAGAGGCTCTTCAAGCATTTACGGTAATTTGGATATAACAGCTGAATTTAATGTAATAAAAGATATCCAATTTTATTTTCTGTGTAAAGCAAAAATGTCAACCTGAACAGACAGCAATCATTAATCCTCCTTGTAAGAGCTAAAATCAGATACTTCATCTGATCCCATTCAGACATAAATTAATTTCTCTCCTCATTTCCTTTTTTTCTCTCAATTACTAATTGCAAAACTCACCATACTATGTCTTCAGTCCTCCAGAATACAAAATGGCTTGACTACATTGCAAAATGTATTCAGAGAACCAACAGTACACCTGTACTCTTGCACTAGCCTTGCTCACCTAGAAACATTCCAACACATCGTCCTAAAAAGTTGGTACAGTCTTAACCATTTTTCTCCTGTTCATATTCATTCCCAGGATTTTTTTTAATATATTGGTTTATGTCATTTCAGGATGCTCTCCTTGTTAATAACATTAACTGACCTAAAGCATAGCTGATCTACTGTTACCCAATACTTCTTCAACAGCTAATGGAAAAAAACAAAAGGTATGAATTACTGTGGACCAAAAGGTACCAGTCAATTACTGAGCTATAACACAGCAGCTCACACTGGTGTTGCCAGGTGAAAGCATGTTCCTCCGGCTCTTCACAGCACATACCTTACTGACTTTAAATTCCTTTAAACTGCACTTTAAGCAATGATTACTAATCAATCTCAAAATCAACCAATGACACTTAGACTGATCCTAACTCTGTAATTTAACAATGGAACAACACCACATATTTATATACAAAAGTTACAAAATAAATTGTATAATCATTCATAGTAAATACCATCATCAATGTCTTTGAAGCTCATAACTATTTATATAAGCATATAAAATAAGAATGTAAGCAGTGATTATCCAAAATAGGCCTGTTTCTACTCAAGGCATTGTGCTGTGCTTCAAGGATGAGATTTATCTTGCTTGACAAGCCTAATGTTTAGACAGCTCAAGCCTAAGCTGCTTCACTAAGCTCCCTTTCAATGCACTGAAAAGAAAGGGAACTCCTCAAAACAGAATCATTCATTTTAGATTCCACCCCTGCATGACTCCAGGTGAGCCAAGTTTGGCAAGAACTCCACCTTCAGTGGCCCTAGGCTAAACAGTCCTTATGCATTTCGCAAATCTCCTCAACAAGGAGAGAAGGGAAGGTGTATGAGCATCTTAAATATTTATGCTGCTGCAACTCACAGTTCACAAAAATGTTTCATTTGATGCAACTGCATTGCAGTCTTTGGAACTAGTTGTAGCTATCTGTTTGGAATGACTGGAAGATCAGTCACTGCTCATTGATAGGGGGCTTTTGATTTTGATATCACAAAGCAAGTTCTGCTCTGGATATCATACAGTAGATGTTTACACTGTGTAAGCATCACTGAAGTGATGAGATATTGATGAAATTGTCACTCTTACAGGTTAAGGGAAACCTACAGAAATTTTCTCTTTCATGTGCAAATGAATAAACACAAGTCACAGATGCATTGATAGATTTACTGAATACTCACTGGCTCACTTTATGGTACAACTTTGCAATCCCTTGGTGTGTCCAGTCTTTGCCAAGAGTTGGCAAAATATGACCTAAAGTATCTGACCTGAATAAAGGAAAAACAATATAACTGAACAGAAAAAAAAAACACACAAGCAAAATACTTCTAACAACAAGTCAAGGTTCATTCAAACCCCACTGACTTATTTGTCTAATGGCAAAGGAAAATACGGTTTTCTGTAAGGTACTGATTGTGATCAGATGATTTTACTGCCCTTACTGTTGAGATAAACTGACATGCCTATTCTTCACCATGTTGTTTTAATTATTCTTGTGCTCCAAGATTACCCATCATGGATGAGGCTCATGGCCCACAAGTTAACATGGAAGTTACAGCATATAGGCTATCAATCACACCTGTATGGTACCAAGAGCCAGTACCAAGCCTACTTTTTGAGGTTTACATTAAATGTTTTTTAAATAAATCAGATCTACAGAGGATGGATTTGCAATGGTATTGTAAAGTGAAGTGATTAAGTAAAAGAAGCCAGTGTACTTCATAAATGTGATGCTGCAAAAATGTTATGATTGTGCATATAGGCTATCAATCACACCTGTATGGTACCAAGAGCCAGTACCAAGCCTACTTTTTGAGGTTTACATTAAATGTTTTTTAAATAAATCAGATCTACAGAGGATGGATTTGCAATGGTATTGTAAAGTGAAGTGATTAAGTAAAAGAAGCCAGTGTACTTCATAAATGTGATGCTGCAAAAATGTTATGATTGTGCATAAAGTCCTCCAATAGTACTGTAAATACCATCATAAAACACCAAAATATCAAAAAATATGTGACATATAATGGGCACATATGGCACACCTCTTTATTAAATTAAGAATTCAGCTAATGGTTATTTTCACTGTTTGAAAGCCAAATCAAGAAAAAAAAAAATACATACCCAACACAAACACAAGAATGTGATGATTCTGTGACTCTAAATTCTGTTAATTGCTCTTTCAGCTAGTCCAAAGAAAAACTTGTCCTTGTAGATAAAGTTCATGAACTCACCGTGTGATTGTTCCATCAATGTCAGAAATAACAATTTTATCATCCCAATTCCACAGGTAAATGGTGCCTTCGCATCGGCAAGTGCCTTGATACTGTGTTGTAACACTAAAGGTCACATCATTGGGGCCATTCTTAAGCTTTAGACTTTTCTGCAAGACATTATCAGCAAGATAACCAACAAACTGAGTATGTGAAACTGATACAGTGCAAACACAAAGCCACAAATGATCACAGCATTCTTAGTCACACTGAATCTCACTGCTTTCAGCAGAGCCACTGTCTTAATGATAGCAGAGGTTGCCCCAATGTAGCGTACGTTAGGTATCGACTTACAGAGCAGAGCAAAACCAAACAAAAATTCTGTTTTACGGTCAGGGATATTAAAAACAAACAAACAAAAAAACACAGACAAAAAAACAACCAACAACCAACAAAACAAAACCAAACCAAAAAAAAAAAAAACAAAATAAACCACAGAAGGAAAAAAAAGAAATGCCCAGAAGTTCAAATCAATAATAACAAATTATAGATTATGGACTATCTATGGGGGGTTTCCATTCTGAGATATGAATACATATACAGAGAGAAATGGGTGTAACAAGGAGTTCCATAAACTCTAATTTAGAGTGTTGATATGGGGACTTGTGTCCTACAGTATCACATCTCTTTCCAACAATAACTCGTTGCTCCTACCATATGATCTATCACCCCTCAGTCTCCACCAAATACCCTTAACTATCCCACTTCACTGCCCTTTCCTGCCACTGTCTCCTGTGCCACTTAGTGACAAGAGACAACTGATCTGATTCTATTTGTGGACCTAACTACTCATTTTCATAAAGCCTGCAGGAGTTTAGTACTTTAAGTGTCTCTTTTTTTATTTCACTGCAATTTTTAAATTAGTTAAAAATGAAAAGGAGGTGGAAATGCAGGACAACTGATGGGTAACTGATGAGTCTCGCGCACTGTTTCATCAGGAGCTAATCTAAAAGCAATTTTAGCTACAGGTAATTTCTGTGAGGTTTCTAAACCTGAAAATTATCCATATATTTGTATAACCCTTGTTTTCTGTTTGCTACAGAAAATTACCAACATATCCTATCTGCCTCTTGGGATAAATTCTACATTTCTTACAAACTATTGAGGCAGTCAGCAGTGGGTAGTTTAATACTGTACACCTTGTGTGGGTTTCCTTCAGAAAATCAATCGGCTGTAGACAAGTTAACAGAAAATATTTCCCTCAAGTAGCCCATTTTTCCAAATCAAATTTGAATGTGCAGAACACAAAACTGTAAGAATTTCGTCACCATTAGTCAAAACACCTCTGTCACAGAGGAAGAAAACTGGCTCCAAAGAAATTAATAGCCTGTTATAGTAAATTCACAAGCCACAATTTCGGAAGTTACTAACAGAAAAACGTACTGATGTAAAATGCAACTGTCTGCCTAAGAAAGAAGTGAGAGGAGGAAAAAAGAAAAGAAAGAGGCTTCTGGATTAACATAATATATATTGTACATAACACAAAAAGGACATAGTTCCAGTACACTTATTTACATGATAAATTTAGACACGCTTTAGAATTTTGACATTTTTCTAAATGTGATCCCACGTCTCCTAATCTGTGAACCCCAGGACTTGCTGCAAGGTACAACACTGATGCTTAATATTGAAAAGAGAAGGGAAAATTATATTTTTTTAAATATAACAAGAGAGAAAATTAAATGCAAGACATAACAGCTAATTAAGCTTTGCAAATCTGAGCAAAAGTATTGTTCACGTTGTATTAGAAATTACATTTCCGGACAAGAATGTAAATTAACTCACAAGCTGGTCGGAAGTGAGTCGAAGTGTTTTTTTATAACTGATTCCAGACAATGAGAGATGACTTGAGCTGGTTTGTATTGATCCCAGATTTTGTTTGGCAGCTCTAGGGTCTTCATCACTTGAAGAAGATTCATCTTTTATTCTGGAACATTGCACACATAGAAAATGATGTTTTGTCAGTAAATGCATCTCAGTATCCATTAAAAATGCATTAACAGTGAGTCACCAAGTCAGCTATTGATTCTCTGCTAAGTACTGTCTCACAGGAGGTCATTCACATCATGGCTTTAAATATATCAATGAAGTGCTGAATTCTCATTCACGCATATTCCCCATTATTCATACTTGGATTGTACAAGCCATTCCCTTGTCTATAAACTAGCTTTCATTGTTTAAATTTTAGAGATGTAGGTTAATGTGCCATATTGACTCAAAAATTTCATAGTGGCACAAAAAAAAAACCAAAACATAATACCCATTTGATACTGTAACTGCAAAAAATCCTCAGTTTCAAAAGAAGTTCACTATGCTGGCTTTCTCTCTCCTTCTCTCTTCCCCCAAAGAATTTAACAATTCATAGAAAAAATAAAGGCAATGGAAATTTGATTACAAATCCCTTCTTTCAATGAAGAACTTTAGATCACTGGATTATTCTTTTCCAGAATTTGCAGGATTATCCCATTCAGGATTTGATGATGAGAAGTCACAAAACCTAAGCTCCTTTACACAATTCTATTTAAATGCACAGCAATATAATGTGATTTTTTGTTTTTTGGTTTTTGGTTTTTTTGTGTTTTTTGTTTGGTTTTTTTTTTTGGTTTTTTTTTGGGGGGTTTTTTGGGTTGGTTTTTTTTTTTTTTTGGGTTTTTTTTTGGTTTTTTTTTTTTGCTACAACCATTTTTTTTTTCCAGAGATTTTTAAGGACATTTTTCTTCAGAGAGAAAGTTTTCCTACAATAAACAAATCTATCACTTTGGGCATAAGGTAAAACATCCTTTCAGATCCTACAAATCTCATCTTTAAAACAATTAGCATTTGGCCTCTTACTTCAATCACACCTGGATGTTGTTAGATGTTACAAACTCTTGATCCAATATCAAGGTACTGCATGCCATGACAAGCAATACTTAAAAGCCTGTCTTATCCTTTGTAACATCAGGTCTCAAAAGCATTACTCAACATCCTGCGTATCACGTTTCGTTTGCAAGTAGTAAATTCTTAATGACAGATTCTTAAGGCCAGTTAAAATTTAAACAAAGAACATCAGTTACAGAGTCTAGTGTGCTTGAAGTCTTAATCCCACTTTAAAGTTTATCTTTAAACAACCATGTAAGAAATAGACATATAAAACACATGTCATCGTTAAAAGGAAAATCAGTCTCCGATTTATTCCATAGCACTCTCAAACTCAGAGAGGCAAATTAGATAACAGCTAGCCTCCTACAAATGAAGAACCCTCCTTCCAGCACATTCTTCAGGAAGAATGTCTTTTTGTTTAATAAAAGTGATACTTGGAAGTTCATAAACATAAAGCATATTTGAATCTGGCCCTTTTCAGCTCCAAGTGCAGACAGCATACATACAGCCTGCATTTACAGCAAGATCTGCATGCACAGAGAAAGAGCAAGGTAGGAAAGTGGTTCCTGGCAAACTAGTCCCTCTGAAGCAAGTTAAATCTCATCTTACAAAACCCTCCTGAAGCAGAGATTCTAGCCATACAGTATGATTAATTTTGAGAATGCGACAGAAGAGACTTCTGTAATCCTTGAAAGAAGCAATAGAAAGCATGAATATTGCCTCTGAAAAAGCCTCTGCAAAGACTTAGGCTGCTGAACTTCCAAAGACTGCAGAAACAAATGAAATCATCAGTCCACAAATATATCAGAAACCTTAGCAACTGAGATCTGACAGCTGCATGGAGTTGTCTATGATGCTCCCTTGAAAACTCTAGAGAAATACATACACATTTGGAGAACTGCTCCAGTAACTGTTTGTTTTCAAGGAGTTGGAACTTGTGCCACAGAGCTGCCAGCCAAACCACAGAAATGAAAGGGCACACTCGCAAAGCCTGAAACCCTGCCATGGGTAGGGTAGAGCTTTCCTATCCACACTTATCTGGTGCATTGAATAACATATTAAATGCATTTTATTGACACCAAATTTTTTTTGTTCAAATAGATTGTTTATTTTTAAACAGTAACTCCTGATCATTTCAGGTACAGATACTTTTGGGAGTACCTGTTTGCCATGCTCAACTGTGAAGAGTCTTCTCCTGTAAGTCCACTCTCACTCATATCTCGCTCTGGCTTTGTTTCCTGTAAAAAATACAAGTATGAGAAGTTGTGAATTTCCTTTCAGGCAGAGAGCAAATGTTTTTAGAAAAATGCTTGAAAACCAAGTTCTGTCTTGTAAAGGCATTGTAAAAAATCAACAGCATGTTTGTTTCTGCACATGTAAGCAACAAAAAACTTCATGGGTTTACTAAAAAAAAAAAAAAGGCTGCAGAAAGAACTAAAAATTGCAAATATTAAAATCAGAAGAAGAACTAAGATTTAGTTTCGTGTGGAATTAGTACAGAAATACCAGATTTCAGATTTAGTATTAGTGAAGTTCTGGCATCAATCCTACTCAGTTCATGCACCTGAAATACTTAGATTTCATCTGAAAAAGCTAAATATGACTGGAGAAAACAAGCAACTAACTTTCACAGAATCATTAAAATCTGTAACATAAGAAAACTTTCGAAACTGATTTTATATTGAGTAGATTCTAAGTTTTAGCAATTTCATCTCACAAGATTTTTAAACACACAAACACCACCTCCCCCTTTCCATTTCATAGCTGACACTGCTCAACAGATAACCGAGTATTTCCACTAAGAGAGAAATTCTAAAAACTTCAGTGAACTGCAAAAACTAAAATCTCATGCTCTGAAGCGTGTACGCACAAATCAGTACAATGGTTATTTCACATAAGGCTAAAAAAGTGCAACTGAGGCACAACCATAAAAACATATTAGAAGTCATTTCTCCCCTCAAGTATTAACGCTTCACTAGTATAAATTAGTATGAAGAGGTTTTATTAGCCAACTTCAAAGATTAAATATGTCTAGACAGGAGATCAATATTTTATATTTAGCTTTGGGTTTTTTCCACTGTTCTTTAATGTTCATCCATGCCTTTAAGACCACAAACTTTTAATGCTCAGAAGAAGAAATTTAAAAAGACTTTTGTTAGTTTTCCATCTTAGGTTTTGCTGAATTTTACAGCTTACTGCTCATAAATATGTCTGCTTTTCAACTATCTAAAGAAAGCTCCAGAAAGGTAGGTAATCTGCGTGAAAACATTAAATTAGTGGTACCAGTCTTGGATTCTAGGTTCCAAACACATATTCAATCCATTAAATAATACCGCCTCAAGTTTCTGTAATGAAAATAAATGCAGAACCAAAGCACTGCAGACAGATGCCTCAGGCAGGGTCTAACAAAACTTTCTCAAGTCAACAGAAGTCAGACTTTAGACCTTGTTTAAATAACTTTTATTACATGCATCCTCATTCAAATTGAATATTGAGTTATTCTCAGAAGAAAAATTCTGAGGGATGAATATAGAGGTATCCAGCTTTCCCACTGCAACCAGAAGGAAACTGCTTGCTTCTTAAACTTACCTCTTTAATAGCACTGTTCCTCCCTCGCCATGAAAACCACCACCTTCCACCTTTTTTGGGCATCTTGTCCCTCATTATAGATTCCACAGTGGCCTGTGATAAATGGATGGTAACATAAAAAAAGAACCAAAACAAAGGACAACCTGATATATGCAAATGAAAGAAAGTGCCAAACACACAATTTTAACTGATAATAAATAGAAGAGAAATAAACATACTGTCTGTGGACCATAAATTCTACTAAAGCAAAATCTAATGGTGTCCAGAGCTGCTCTGAAGTAACTTAAGCATGAATACTTATGGTATTTTTAAAAGGAAAATGAAAAAGAGATAAAAATCAAAGAAGAAAAAAAAGCATAAGTAGATATTAGTATAATGTCTAGAATGCAGAACGAACTGTTTTAAATTTGAAGTTTCTTAGTATAAATTATATAAAAAAAATAAAAAAAGGAAAAGAAAAATATCACTTCCCAAAGGAGTTCTCAAGAAAAACAGTAACAAACCAACATGCAAGAGTTATTTTAAAATAACTAGAGTTCATATTTAATCATCAGTTTAGAAACAAGCAAAAAAGTTACTAGCTTTTATGAGTTCAGTATGATGCCATGAATTTGACAATGTTAGAACTGGTTTTTTTTAAACCCCGGCTACTTTTCTTTGGCTGTATCTACTCTACCTCAGTAAAGAAAGGGAATGTCTTTCAACACCCATAATGACTACCGCTTTATGCACTATAACAAGGAGAGCTGAATTCTTTCACTCAGAGGGCAAGCAAAAGACAAAAGGGGAAAATACTGAAGTGAAGAGGAAAATATTGTACCACAGTAAAGGTGGCCACAGTGCTTGGTATGTCTTAAAAAGAGCTTAGCCACTGTAAGGAACAATGCATCCCTTCTCTCACTTTTTCCATAGGTTTTCTTCACTGTACTAGCTAAAGTATGTGAGGAAAGAAATGATAGAGGAATTGAGGTGAGTAAATAACTTGAAAACTTTTCAAACAAAATAAGAAAAACAAGGAGCAGATGGAGCAACTGAGAATGGAATGCTACTGTTGAGAACAATGGCTACAATTTAAAGATGTCCTTAAACATACAGACAACTTCAAGCACATGCCATGCTGACTTTTACTGAGAGAATTCACATGCTTATAATTAAGGATTTGAATGTATTAAGAACAAGTGATTTCTTTTGCAAAAACTTGAGTTTTCAATCACTTCCTAAAGCCTGTGTTGATTAAGTATCTTAATTCCATTATTACAGCAAATAAAAATTATAAGCAACAAGTCATAAAGAAAACCAGTAAGATGACTGGTAGCATAAATTAGTAATTTCAGTTTCAGAGGCAGAGTTCAGTCCTTCCCAATCATACAGACTGATCTAACTACATATACTGGCTAGTCCACTAAATTCAGATTGCACTGTCTAGAAAATTATCAACCTTTAGCATACAAGTTATTAAAAAAAAATGAACACACTGAATTTCACACTTATAAAACTTCTTAACTGATAACTTATATGAATGATGGCGTAACCATAACACTGTTGAAAGAACTGCCATTTCCCTGAATGGAAAAATATTTTATTTCCATTCTTTCAATTTTATCCTAGGCAAAACCCAAAACATCTAGCCTGTGCATAAGTGTTTAAATAACATTCAGTTACTTTGCATTATCTTTATGAGATCTCACAGGCACTCATCAAGGCCTGTGGAAATGCCCAACAAATACAGACCAGGACAACTATACACCTTCCGTTGGCATTTCAGTTCCATGGATGAATTCCACCTTTGACAAGTATTTGCATATATAGAATATTTGCAGTAAAGCACAAAATATGTGGCTCTAACATCCTTGAAATTCAAGCCCGGTTTACCGCATGCTTGGGACCTTTAGGATCAATTTATTTTATATTGAGATGCTACAATGCAGCTATGCATGCATACATATGTGATGTGGTGCTAAGAAAGAACAGTGGTAGAGAGTATTCTGGGCTTTGAAGAAATTTTTATCCCACATTCATGGCAATATAGTATTTCAATTCACATGTATTAAACCCAAAGACATGTGAAGTACTGGAAATGGTAGGAGGAGAGTTTGAGTCCCAAACTTCATTAAATCCATTGCCAACCAGGACACAAAATAGTACCAATGGTGATATTACTTAGTAGTATTGCAGTGTGCCTTTCTGTCCTAAGCATCTACATGGCACCAGGTCCCATGAAACTGAATTAAACTAATGAATGCATTTAAGACAAACCAAGATATGTCACTATCAGATAGTCATAACTATCTGCCACTACTTACCCTGGTTTATGAATAACTAACAGAAAAACAGAAAATTAGCAAGCTACAGACCTTCTTTGCCTAGTATTTAAATCTTATTCACTGAGGTTAAAATTTCTAGCCTTTATTTTTATTTGATAATATATGCTCTATGCAGATAAAATGGAAAGCAGTCATCAGGTATTCAGCTACAGTAAACATGAACATGGGTCAATAAAATTTCTACTTATAATCCATATTAATGAAGGAAAATAGGAAATTTTCCTTATTTAAAATATTTGTTAAGTTCTTAGCCAAGCAAATAAATACTAATCACAGATGATCAAACTGAGTCCTGCTCATTCATCCCCTAGCATAAAACTAGATGAATGATTACACA
Source organism: Forpus xanthops (assembly GCA_032466535.1). Taxonomy (NCBI): domain Eukaryota; kingdom Metazoa; phylum Chordata; class Aves; order Psittaciformes; family Psittacidae; genus Forpus; species Forpus xanthops. Next base: position 11,754 of record JASSUY010041454.1, read on the forward strand.
TGGATAGGTATTACTGATATACAGATCCCCTTGTGGGATCTGCCTTAATAAATGGCAGAATATCACAAGTCATCCTCTGACCAACCTTCATTTTCAATCTCACCTTTGGCAAAGGTTTCTGGAATGCCTGCATTGCAAGCAGAAGGGGACCAGCTGTCGTCCAGTTGTAGTACCTGGGCATGCAAGAGAGACAATTACTGCACTTTGTAATCCTAAAATTCCAATTCACAATCTACTTAGTATTTATCATCTGGTTATGGTTTAAACCCAGCCGGCTTAATACTGCACCAATAATAGCAGACCCATCTTATTCCACACTATGTTCACAGGTATTTACAACATACACATTTCAAGGTATGCAAGAGCATTTTTCATACATTCCTTATGTCCTTATTACTGTGCTTACTTTCACATGAGCCACCTTTATTTTTTTTTTTTTTTTTTGCAACTGTTTACACTGTTTTTCCATCTAGGAACTATATAAATGTTAGGGGCTGTAGTCTGTATAATGTCAAGCTTTTGCTATTATGTAATGAACACGGGTCAACTCTTACAGACAGTAGGGCAAATAAAATACTGTCTAGGGAAGCTGAAACTCACATGACATCCAGAGAATGAGACAATAATATCCTCACTAAGTACTCCTCTCTCTTCCCCAGCACATAATAGGCAGGTAAACACTACCATCAAAGTCACAGAACTATGACAGGGAAGCAGTAAGTGGCTTGCCTCAGACCACAGAGAGGGTCAGGTATGAGGCTGTAACATATCTGCACTACAAACTATCACATAATGATGTACCAGGCATGTCAGATTTGTATGAGTGATGCCTATGACTAAGGGTAGCCTCACCTCTAAGTGCCACACAATGCCATGATCTCTCCTCTACATTATATGCCAGGTGCAAGGAGCTCTCAAGTTAAAACACCATGCAAAAAGCTGCACCTATCATAGACTATAGTGCTGCACCACTGCCAGCAGCATAAACATATGAAGCAATCTCTTAGTTTTGTAGAATTAGAAGTCTCATACTTGGGGGGGGTGAAGTATGACAAGCAATACCTCCATAGAGACATATTAGCAAAATATGCAGTATATACAAACTGCTGGGTAAAGAGTGCTTGCAAGCAGACTGCCATATCCCTGTAAATATTAATTACTCAAACTGGCTCAGCACAAGCTTTAGGAAGTTCACATTCTATTTCATTTTTCACTCTGACAGTTGAGTGTGAACACCATTAATATTTACTACTAGTTTCTTTAAATTTAAATTGCATCAATTAGCTATAACAGGTCATCTGAAACTGCTCTTTACTTTCAATTTAAAGGAGAAAAGGTAGCTAGCACAGCCCGAATTCTTTGGAGAGTTGACTCTGGAGGAATCTATGCTATGAACATTCAAAACCTATTTTTCAGCTACAGTTCAATTTCTCTAACACACTGAAGTACCACAGAAGTATTTTTGTTACAACAGTAATATTTCTTTTTCTTGAAGTATACTTACTTATTTCCAATTTTAACCACAAGATTAGGGTCATCAATGATAGCAGGATTGTCCACAAACTGCTGGTATGTTACTGCATGTTCTAAGAATTCTTCTGTGGGGAGAGAAAAACTACATTTGTAAAGTATGCATTTATATATGTCTGGGATGGCCAACCTAAACATCTTCGCACCTGTCAGACAAACAGATTTCACATTCTGGGTCAACCCTTCATTATAACAGTGCTGAGCTTAGCAGTGGAAGAGTTAGTATTAATATGGAAGCAAAGTATTCAGAGACTCAATCTCAGAAGATGATAAGTATTAAATCTTGGAGCGGATTGTCCTTGGAAGGCATGCTGAGGCACTTGAAAAACAACATGGTGCTTGGTGACAGCCAGCATGGCTTCACTAGGGAGAAATCCTGCCTGACTAATTTGGTAGCCTTCTATGATGGGGCTACGGAACTGATGGACAGGGGTAGAGCAGTTGATGTCATCCACCTGGACTTGGGCAAAGCATTTGACATTGTCCCACATGACATCCTTGTCTCTAACTT
>JASSUY010041455.1:850-17660 GCA_032466535.1 Forpus xanthops
AACCTGTGGGAGTTGCATTCTTTTGATTCTCCTTCCCATTTCCCCGGGACTGGGGAAGAAAGAGGGGGGGGGGGTGCGCAGAACTGTTTGAGGGGCCTCAAACTACGACATACAGCTACCTTCAAGATTAAGAGGAAAAAAAAAATACAGGATATTTAAAGAAAGTGTAGTGTTTACTTTATAATGGTTGTTAGGTGCCTGCTCCCTAAAAAGCTCTTTTAGAGGCAACAAAATCCATTAGGTGAAAGAAAAGCTACATTTCAGACTATAAAAGGGTAGAAGTTTTATTCTAGAATTGAGGAACTTTGCATCAGAAGTATCTAAATCACAATTGAATATTTTTCAGAAGCTTATTTTTCAACTTGATGCAGTTTATGATCTTGATGTAAGAAATCTTCTGCTGTTTGTAATCAGAGAGACCATACAGGTTGATAAGAGTAATTTCTTTAGAATTTAATATATGAACTAATTAGAGGCCAAGTGGTGGATAAAAGTCATTAAAGCAAGCCATATCCTCAAAGATCTGAGACAAAGGAGATAAGGAAAGTTGTAATAAATGTAAGGGAGTGTCCAATTGATGATAAAATTATATTATATAGGAAGAGAGTGGAAATATGCACAGAAGTAATGTGGTCAATCTGTTTATGGAAACACAACAGGTTAAAGCTGTGAATATGTCAGGCATTAGGATCACTTGGTAGATCTTTTTTTTTTCCCAGATATTCCCACAAGAAACTGCCTTTATGTTTAGTTCTTTTGAGCGGAATATTCTTCCAATTTTATTATGTTATCTATATAGAGCAGGTATGCCTCTATCAGCCATAACATGAAAAAGCAGCAATATTAATTGGGCACAAGCAAATGAGCATTATTTCACTTTTGAGGCAAGCTTTCTGAATTAAATTTAACCATTCATCTTGCTAATAAAATGTTATGCACAATGATGTTATTTATTATTTCCTTAGACATTACATTTGTATTATATTCTTCTTTTCCAATGAAACAGATTACTCAATTTCAGAAAACTTTTCTTTTGATATCCATTAGTAATGCCTTTTGCGGCTGCAGTCAGTCCAGATGAGATATTTTAATTCAAGTAAATTTTCCATAGCAGGCATTTCAAGTAATATTGATTTTAGGAAAATTTGCTTTAAGGCTTTGGTATCTTACCTGAGAACATAATTTTAGATCTACTTCATTACTTAAATAGATAATATACTATATGTTTTGTGTTGTATGCATTGCATGCCTTATGTTCAATTTTAGCCAATATCCAAATGATTGGAGGGTGGATATGATTTCTGTGCATTTTAAGAAGCTTGCCCAGATGTGGGTAATGCTGATTCACCACTCCAGATACAGGCAGTGGTTTTCTGCGACCCTCATCAAGTTATATATGATGATTCTTATCAATTTATCTATGCTTATCAATTAATCTCATGAATGCCAAGATAAAATGGATTCATGGCTTAAATAATATATATATTTTTAAGAAAATATTCTTATTTCAATCAACACTTTTCATTGCAATCGACTGAAATCTTTCAAAATCATTCAGATTCTAAGAGCATTTTTAAAGGAGCACGCCTCAGCATTTAGTTTCCGTTTCCATGTATTATATCATAGAATCATAGAATCAGAATAGTTTGGGTTGGAAGGGACCTTCAAATATCATCTAGTCCAACTCCCCTGCAATGAGCAGGGACATCTCCAACTAACTACATCAGGTTGTCCAGAATCACATCTGTCCTGGCCTTGAATGTCTCTAGGGATGGTGCAGCCACCATCTCTCTGGGCAGCCTGTGCCATTATTTTACCACCCTCACTGTAAAAAGCTTCTTCCTCATGCCCAGTGTGAATCTCACCTCTTTTGGTTTAAACCCATCACCCCTCATCATATTGCAATAGGCCCTGCTCAGAAGTCTCTCTCAATGTTTCTTATAGGCCCCTTTAAAGAACTGAAAGGCTGACAAGGTCTCCCCACAGTCTTCTCTTCTTCAGGCTGAACAATCCCAACTCCCTCAGCCTTTCCTCGTGGGAGAGGTACTCCATCCCTGTGGTTATTTTTGTGTTCTCCTCTGGACCTTCTCCAACAGATCCATGTCTGTCCTGTGCTGAGGAATCCAGAGCTGGATGCAATATTCCAGGTTGGGTCTCACGAGAACAGAGTAGAGGGGCAAAATCACCTCCCTCAGTCTGCTGGCCGTGCTTCTTTGGATGCAGCCCAAGATGCAATTGGCATTCTGGTCTGCAAGTGCACATTGACAGCATCTAATCTGTCATCCATCAGTACTCCCAAGTCTTTCTCCTCAGGGTTATTCTTAATTCCTTCATCCTCCAGCTTCTATTGGTACTGGGGTTCTCCCTGACCCAGATGCAGGACTGTAACTTAGCTTTGTAGACCTTGTGACTCTTTTTTCTAAATGAAGAAGGTATCTATTATGAAATTTATTTTCCATTTGATAATCTGAACACTGTATCAATCAAGTCTTTGTTAAGAGACATGTTCCCAGTGGTTGAACCACACCTTTCTGTGCATCCTGGAGTTCAATCATTAGACCTGTACATGATCTTCAGAGGGAGTTGCAATATAAGTTTATAGCAATAATGGAGGTTGTGCAGCTTTTGTAGTGAATTCCATTTTCTCGGTTCCTAACCCGTACATTCAAGGATTATATTCACCCATTTTATCAGATTCTTTAAAATTGAAGTGACCACTTTTCAGTGTGGAGTCTTCCTTCCTATGGAATCTTCCATCCTAATGATATGGCATACCTGTTTTTTCCTAACTGTTTAGTTTTATATTTAGCTGTACTGCATTGTGATTTTTGAAGTAATCCCATTTGTTTAGTCATTCAGTCAGTGTTGTCCTGACAAGTTCATGCTTACTTGGGAGAGAGGTAAAGATCAATGCATAAATAACTACTGGCACAACACCCCCAGTGCTTCAGGATCTTGAAAATCACCGTTAACACATCAGTTTGCTTTCTCTGTAGTCCTTTTGAAGTTAGTGGTACAAATGTAGAAACTCTTTTGTCATTTAGAATGTAAACCAATCATTACTAAAATTAGATATTTCCTGAGCTACTGATAGAATGGGAAATATTTATGATCATCACCACCTAATCAATGTATCGTCTGGCTTCCTTCCAATCCACAGGAAAGCAGTACTTACTGAGCATTTCTCTCTGTCAACTGAATATTTTCCATTTCATAATGGACTCATATAATTCTTAGAATTCCTGTGCTTTTAGTGTGCTTGCAGAAACACTTAATACAATTTTTTTTCATCTTATCTGACAAGGGGTTTTCCTTATATATTTTTGATTCTGTTATAGATTTCTATTAACTCCTAGTTTTATGTTAATTATTCTCAGCTTCCTGTCTTTTCCACTTGTTATATATGTGCAACTGATTTCACTTACTGCTGAAGTAAACGATAGCTGCTAAAATGTTCTGAAGAATACTCAGTCAGAATTGTCACTTTTAATTTCACATTTCTTCTCTCATTTGATTTGGATCCTGATTTGGAATTGATTTTATCTTTGGGGGCACAGATTACTTTCAAATCCACTGTTTGTATATCAGAGGCTTGGACTTGAGTATGAGTCAAGATGATGCCTGTATAGATTGTCTTGTGTTGATGAAATCAGTTTTGGTAGATATCTTCTATCTACTCTGCTCTGGTGAGACCTCACTTGGAGTATCGTGTACAGTTCTGGTGTCCTCAACATAAAGAGGACATGGGACTGTTGGAACAAGTCCAGAGGAGGACCACGAGGATGATCAGGGGACTGGAGGACCTCCTGTATAAAGATAGGCTGAGAAAGTTGTGGCTGTTCAGCCTGGAGAAGAGAAAGCTGTGTGGAGACCTCATAGCAGTCTTCCAATACCTGAAGGAGGCCTATAGGGATGCTGGGGATGGACTATTCATTGGGGATTGTAGTGATAGAACAAGGGGTAACGGGTTCAAACTTAAAGAGGGGAAGTTTAGATTGGATCTGAGGAAGAAATTCTTTACTGTAAGGGTGGTGAGGCAGTGGAATGGGTTTCCCAAGGAAGTTGTGAATGCTCCATCGCTAGTGGTGTTCAAGGCTGGATTGGACATAGCCTTGGGTGTCATGGTTTAGTGGGAGGTGTGCCTGCCCCTGGCAGGGGGGTTGTAACTAGATAACCTTAAGATCCTTCCGAACCCTAACTGTTCTATGATTCTATGATTCTATCTTTCTAAAGCATGCTAGAGGTGTTGTGGCTTTGATAGCCTAGGGGTTCAATTATGTGTGCCATATATGCTTATATTAATGGTCTCCCCATTATGAAAAAGCTTCTCTTTTGTTACCCTGTAGATAAGTTCTAATGAATTTATCATTTACTTATTAGTGTGACTAGATGCTTGGTAGCTAGTCTGATGCTCAACGACCATGATCTGGAAGTGGTACAGCTGATGTATCCTCTGCCACATAACAAAAATTATGTGTATACTATGTGATGCTTATGGGTGGCTGGGAAATTATAACTAGCTTGCAGTCTGTCTTTTGGTTTTAGATGTTAAAACACTGATTTAAAAACATTTGAGATAATTTCACTGAAAGTTCTTCAGTGAACAAAAGGTAGGTGAAGGAATTAAACTCATTTAGTAAAGTATGTTATCTGACCCCCATTTAGTGATATGAATTGTATGAAGAAATTAGTCTTTTTAGAGATGGTACATTTATGTTCTGAATCCACACATAGAAGTTCACTTCCAAAATGTCATCAGTAATGCCTTCAATAATAGTCATTAGTTCTCAGTGTTCTGGAATTATCTATAACCTGCAAAGGTGTTGCGTGGCAGCATCATTAATTCTGATACTCAATGTCACCAATAGTGGAAGCCTAAAAGACAATAATTATGCCTTGTATCTTGACTTTAGAAGGCAAGATGGCATCCAGCAGTGCATTTATTTCTTACAGATTGTTATTGTTTTGTTTTCACTGAATTCTGTCAAAAGCGATCATCAAAGACCGTATCTATCCATTGGAGCTTTTTATAATTCTTTCTATTTACACATTTTTATCTTGCTGTTTGGGCTGATTAGCCATTAAAATGGGTATGATCTGTACTTTACTCCATTCTAGCTAGTAAGACATGGTTACGTAGTTTTCTTCATTAACACTTTGGATAATGTCTGACAGTTTAGAGACTTTTAAAAGACCTCGCTTATGTTTTTTAACTAGTGAGAAAACCAGCCCCTTCTCCAAAATTAAACTCTGTGGATATTGCAAACAACATTTGAATCTTCAAAACTTTGTTCCTTTATGCAATTGCTCAAAGCTGCCTTCTTCTAGCCACAATAGTATCTGGCAATTTTGCATGGTTCCTAGTGGTTTACTACTTGCTCACTGCAGGACATATAGATGGAAATGTCCCTAGTATTTGCACACCTTCAAGTCAAACAGCTTATTTTTCTTTCTGTCCCTTTCCTTTAGGCTGCCACCTACTCAAGAAAACAAACAAATAAATAAAACCCCAACAAAGCAACAGCCCACCAACCTTTCAATGGCCTTAATCAGAAGATTAATCCTTTTCTGATAGAGAGAAAAGAAAGACTTTTAAAAACTGAAATACAATGTTTGTACCCTATGGGGAAAAGTACAAAGATGATTCTGTTTAAAGGTTTTTCAAATGATCAACATCATGTAATAAAACTAGAACATATACATTCTTAATATATGAAGAACTCAGCCAAGCAGAGCTATGGTCACATTTATTTGAGGCATACTGAATGTTGCAGTCTATAGAACAGTTCTTTGTAGCTGAATTAATCCATTTACTAAATATGTTTACTCTGACTTAATTTCTGATTTTGGGGAAAGTTATGTTACAATCTGTTCAGATGAGAATCCTTTTCTTGGATGTGTTGTGCTGCTAATTAATGCCTTACTTTCAGAAATGTATAGAGGTTCTCAAAGGAGATCATAGGTAAAATGCACTAGAATTGAATCCAGGCCCTTACATTGTATTTAAGGATGTGAGTGGATACTTTTGAGAGGTTTACAAAATACTGCCTACTACAAAGCACTGTGGGATTTTGTTGGTTTGTTTTTGGTTTAGTTGTTTGTTTGGTTGGTTGGGTTTTTTTTTTTTTACACTTAAGAAAATGAGACAAAGTGAGATTTCAGGGAAAGGGAAAGATTAACCAAGAGCTTTACCAGTATCTTATATTTTTGCAAAAGAAGTAACACCTATAGGTAAGAAAGCCAAATGACCATACTTTATACTCCAGAGAAAGCAAAAAATAAGTCTCTGACAATCTGACATAGCTAAAATTCATTCTTGACCACAATTAAATCAATTAACCTCTTCATGAAAAGTAAGGAAGATGCAACAATAAGACAGCTGAGATTTTTTTATGCCATCTTGAGCATGCTTGTCCTCCTCTCAAAAAGCTGTTGCTAGACAGAGCCAAGTTCTCACATATCAGTGAAAACTGAAGTCTAATAAACCTTATATCAGATCATGCCTCTGGAAAAACAAGAATGGTTGTGTGAGCACTGAAAATCACAAAGCACAGGACTTAATAAGATGGTGGAACAAGCAGGATCCAAGGCTTGTTTTCAACATTTCCTTATGTGATAGTTAATCAGACTCCTGTATGCTCGTATCTCAAGCTTATATTTCTGTGTCATGGTCAGATGACAACTTTTTTAAAATTCTGGTGTAAAACAATGTAGGTTTCATGCCTCTGCTACTCTTTGGAACACAGTTCCAGAAAAGTACTTCACAGATGATTAGATAACTTTGCAGTCTTTAGTCTTGACTCATTTCTAGGTAAATCATCTTATTACAGCACTATCCTTTAGCTTCTTATTTTCTCTCCATGCTTATCCCTAATTGCATGTATAACATCAATATTCCTTCTTGGCTTTAATTTTGCATAGCTAGATAAGCCAAACTATCTAGTATTACTTTTCAGTAAAATTCTCAGTTTTCCTGGTCATTACAGAAGGTCTTCTATGTGGTTTGCTTCAAAGTGACCAGAAGTGTACAAGGTAGTCTAAAACAAGTCTTACAGTGTCACCTACAATGATGCCAATACTTCTTTCGGTTGCTGACAGTAAGTTTTTGATTAGTCCTAGAGTCACGATTGCCTTTTTCACAGTGTTACACCTTTGCTTTATGGTACAGTGATCAGCCACTGCATTTATCCTGGATTTGATTTAGAAACACATCCCTTGCGTCTAACACTTTAAGTCAACGGCTGCTTATTTTGCAGCAGAGGTTTTTGCTTTTGAACAAGATATTTTTTTTAATATTAATTTTTCCTCTTTCTGTTATTTCATTTGATTCTGTACGTCTGGAAACTCAGATTCAGCTGATGGACATGGATGGTTGTGGGCAGCACATTTCTATGCTTAATTTCTGCTATACACTATATAATTTTATAAAACAACACTTGGATGGCCAACTTTTAGGAGGAAGACAAACCAAAACTATACTGATGTATGTTTCCATTTCAGAATCATTAGAATTTGGGGTTTCTATCTCTTCTCTGCAACTAAAAGGACTAGAAACTTGTCTTATTAAAAAAAAAAAAAATGTATTTGATTTTCAACGAGCTGAGATGTTTTTTCTTTTTTGCTTCATGTATAGATAATCTAAGTAATATTCATCTTCATGAATATTCATAAGAAGCAATTAATCCATCAGTTCATGGAGGATAAAGCACGGTCAAGTACACAGAACACACCATCTGCTACTTTAGCGGCAAAAAAAGTTACTGTATTTCCCATTGGAGAGCAAACGTATTATTTAGAGAAAACAGAGCGACTGTTTTGGCTATATAGTTGCTACTTATAACCCTGTACCTCATGTAATGATATCGACTATGATGTGTAACAGTCTGATTCCTTGTGCCCATTGAAGCAGCTCCTTTGTATTTTCCTTTCCCTCCCTTTTCACTTTTTCATCATGTAAGTAAGGCCATGCAGGCCAGAGAGTTGAGTACCACTGTGTCCTGCCTCTGACAGTGATGAGCAACAGAGGTTTAGGGAGGAATATGAATAGCAGTGAAAATGTATAAGATCTTAGCTGCCAAAAAATAGAAGTTCAGGGACTTCTTGAAGCATTTTAGTGGCTCTAGTGGCACTGTCCTCTCATTTTTAAGTTATTGTCTTAATCCAGTTAGTGTTTTGCTACTACTGCGACATGTGAATTGAGTCCTCTGTAGAAAAAAGTGTTTCATTTAATTTGTATTAAATTTGTATGCTCTGACAATTTCATCAGGAACATGCAGTTTTGTGAGATACAGAGAGTAATTTTTTTCTGTTTATCTTCTCATACCCAACTTTACGAACTGAAGTTTTTTCATCTGCCTTCCCTGTTTCTTTTCAATGTTTCAAAGGATTATTTGTATTCTTTTGAGCGTTATTGACCACTAAGCTGATATATCACAAAACTGTCTGCAGTGCCTTTGGTTTTGGGGTAGATAAAAGCTAGTTTGTGGTCTTCTACAAGTCGAATTAGATTTTTTTCTTCCCTATTATATTTTTCAATATTTAATATTTTCTGCCAACTTATTTTTCAATCATTACTGTAGAAACTACTTTATTTTTTAGCAGTTTTCATTTTATCAGCCAAGAAAACTGTCATACCAGTATTTGAGCCTGTTTAGAAGTCATCTATAAATATATTCAATGGAAGAAGAACAGGAAACTTGGAACTCAGGCGTGTGTTTTTTGCAATTCTACAGTCATTATTACCCATCCAAACTTTCCAAATTCATGATAGGTTAGTTCGACACATGTTCTAATGTATCTAATATGTTATCTAATACACATTTTTGCTTGAGGAGCAGTCTTTCACTGATATTACTTTCTTGAATGTGTGCATTTTCTGTTGCCTTAAAGCCCCCTTTTTCTTGAGTACTGAGTCTACCTGGTAATCTTCCCCCCACCCTACAACCACTGACTCTAAGGACTGGATAAACCCTGAGTCTTTTTAATGTGTGATATGATAGAAGGAGAGAGAAAGGTAGAGAAGCACAGTTTTCCTTTTTTTAAAGTGCTTCCTTCTTCCTTCACATATGGTCCCTAAATACTTAGTCCCTAGTAGTATAGACGCTTCTTTGAAGCTGAATGTACTTAGTATTGTATGTATTCAACCACCTTTGCCTACTTTAATAGCCTAATTAAGCTTTTACTGAGATCACTAGAAAGTCTCTCACTGACTTCAGTAGGACGTGGCTCAGAGCCTGTTGTTAATTCTGTCAGTCTATTACCTTTCTCCAGCTTTATTCACTGACTTTGTGATTTCAAATACCTAAAAAGAATTCCAGCTTAATTTGCTGGAATTAATTTGATGTATCTTGGATTTGAACAGCTTTAAAAATTAATAAAAATATGTAGGGGGTGAGATAGGTAGGATATGTAGTATGAATCTTCAAAGCTATGGTGTGTAAACCTCATCTCCATACAGCTTCAATTCATAGTGAAATGAAAGTTTTAAAAGCAGAGATCTGTAAATCTGTATGGGGCCCTAAAACCAATCGTTATTTTCAAAACAGGCAGAAGGAATATTACTTGGCAAACTACTTTATTTGACAAAATTGCATAAGAGAATAAAGAGGACACGTAGTTTACTGTACTCTACAGAAGAGTTCTAATGCTCTCTTACTTCAAATTGGGCATAAGGACAATTGCATGTATTGAAGAGAGATGGAATGACATCGTACAGTAGATTAAGATAAATGGTAATTTTCAGAATGGGAGACGAGTAACACGTGGATTTGTGTAATCTGATCATATGCTGCATTTTTATTAAAATATCTAAAGATTCCAGTAATTAAATACTTTGATGACGCTAAATGACAGTTGTTAAAAAAGGTGAGTGGTAGAAAAATGCCAATGTGATGAAATTTATTTGATGAAATATGATTATAAAAATGCAAGTTACTATTTCTGTGCAGAAAGATAACGAAGTGCATGCTGAATTTTGAATATGCAAGTTATCTATTAGCCTGCTTAGAATGCATGTTGTCTTTGACAACAGAAGAATTTTTTGGCCATTCTCATCTGTCTCACATCCTGGCTCACACATTCCCACCTGTAAAGACACATTTTATCATCCCTTTGGGCAGATGCCTTGCAAGTAATCATTTGTAGCTCTTTCAAGTCAGGCAGGCATGTTGGATGACTTATGGTGTTTTAGATACTGAATAAATGAACAGCAGTTGAGTCAAACAGAAAGCATAGATACTGGGTACTCTGTGCTTTCTGTGCTCTCATTAGGGGACTCGCTGAGACACAACTTTGCGTTTTATTATTTGGTATGGGAATTTGGTTATGGTAAAGAGACCATTTGTTAATAGATTGGAACTAATGTGTTAGTCCACTACTACATTACTGGACTTCTATTTCATGTAGTGAAATTACACTATGAAAGTAAGAGAATTGGTTTACACTGCTCTTCCCCATACATCTTGCAGTAGTTACTAAAAATCCATGCCCTAAATTTTGATTTTTTTGGTTGTGTAAGGACAATTTGGTAGCTCTGCTTCTTTGAAGTACGCATAGATTTATTTTTTTTGTTTTTATTTAAGATTAAACAAAAAAAAAGCTTGTTTTAGAGATACCACCCAATTACAAATTGAATTTTTGCTAGTTCTTCAGACTTCTATTTTTACATTTATGCCTTTAAATACCTATTCCAACTATTTTTGAAGGCCATGTAATTAGCTCCCATAGGCAGCTTGAGCTTTTGTTTGAAGCTTCATTTCCTAGGAAATCCCTTGTGTATCATTGTGTTTTAGGTATCACTTACCTTCTCTTGCTACTTGTCTTTTTTTTTTTTTGACTAATGACAGATTCCTGATACTTTTAACTCCTAAGAAAATGTGGCGAAATGGTCACTGCTTGATGAAGAATTATTTCTAGAAAGTAAATTTTTAAATGAGATTCTACTGTAAATTAAATAGTTCATAATTTTTCTGCTTGGTAAGATATTCATGTATGAGGATATTACTACACATAAAAACATTGTCTTTTGTCTCATACGTTTTTTGGTTGTGGTATGATTTTTTTTACCTGACAAGATCCAGTATGAAAGATAAAAGACATTAAGCATAATTTGTGAAGACATTTTACCTTGCTCACATCCTTTTTGAATTTCTGAATGGTCGAATAGGCTTGTTATCTGAGGCACAAATATGTCAAACTACTAGATTCATTCAATATAATGTTCAATGTAGCAAAGTATGATACAGTGCACCGTATAATTTTCCATTTCCAAAAAGGTAGGGTTTTTTCCTTAACAGGAGGAAAAGAAGAATTTTTAATCAAGCTTTTACTGTTTGTCTTTTTTTTTTTTGTTTAGTTTTTTTTATTTTTCTCCCTTTAAGTAGCTTTACAGTGAATTAACACTCTTAGTAACTTGAAAGAACAAAATGTAGATGCTAAAATTTCAGTTGAAGCAGATGTTATTTTGAGATGGAATAGCTGACTAAGGTTGCAGTCAGCTGTGAAAGCACAGTTGAGAATGCTGAGAATGATCAGAATACAAACTATTTCAGATGTCATTGTACTGTAACTGCAAGTTTTTCCTATCTTGGATTGACTGGGTTATTTGAACTGCTAAGATGGATATACTGTATTTAAATTGGACTGCACTTTATTAAAACATGTTTTCCTCTCTGAAGAAATTGGGATTTGAAATTCAACTTTGGCTCATGTACTGGTTCCCAGTAAATGAGTTCTGGACCACTGTAGATGCTGCAATTGTTACTAAAAGTTTAGCCTTCCTTTGTCTTTAAAGAAATATTTTGATCTTATAATATTCCTATTCCTTTTTTTTGTGTCCTGATAAAAGCCTTTTCTTTCTAGAAGTTTTATTGAATTTTGACATTTGTTTATTTTGTTTTAGTTTGGGTTTGTTTTTGTTGTGGTTTTTTGTTTGTTTTTTTTTTTTTTTTTGTTGGCTGTAAGTATATATTCTGTCTTCTACAGCTTTTTCTTGCAAAGTTAAAAATTACATTATTCTGATTTTAGCACTAAAAATGGACGATTATGGAGTTTTGGTTTTCATTTTGTCTTTACATTCCCACGGAAATGTGGATTGCCTTTGAAGCATACTGCTGTTTTTTTATTGTGAAGGTCTGCAGGCATGCAGTGTTGGTGTAGGCTTTCATGGAGGATGAGGAATGGAAGGTTTACCTAAGCTATTCGCCTGGTTTCTGAATATTTGCCTTTCTAATCCTTATACCTGGTGGTCTAAAAATTAGTTGCTTACATAACTTCCCATTTTTATCTTTCAAAAGCCAAACGAATACTTAAATTTGGATTCTAAGGCCTGTGAAAGAATGCAGATACAATTTTTCAGTTTAGGCATTTTGGGACTAGAGTAGTACCATAGTTTCCTACCATGAGAGTGTGTTGAAATTAGGGAAGAAGGGTAACAAGTAAGTGAAAGTTTAAAAATTGAAAACCTTTCATCAAACTGATTTGGCATGGTGCACATTAGGTGATAACAAAAAGGGCTTCCTTCTCAGCAGCATCACACATAGGAAATGTACGTATGTTTTGCATTTGTTTTCCTCAGAAAGTTTGCAAGATATCTCCTCTTACTAAATAACCTGACCAAAGAGAAAAAAAAAGAATGAAGTTTCTTATTAAGGAGGAGATGTAGCAAATCAGATAAGGGGCAACAGCTAATCATTGATACAGCTGAGAGTGTTATTGGATATAATCTCAGTTAACAAAAATACAATTGGTAATACAAAAATGGCTCTTTAATGACCATGTGACTTCTAAGTGTCTACTTATGTATTGCCTGCTTAGAGGATGTGCATTTCTTGACTCACCAGCTGAGAAGCTCTTAGTCAGGAAGTGCAGAAGCTGAGATCTCATAATAAAGCAATACAGATTCTATTGAAATGGAATTAACTCACACAAGAACCCTTTCTTCTCTCCTGCAGTGTTTAACCATGTGTATTTAACACAGTCCTGTATTTTGACCTTGTGAACGTGAGCCAGTCAGGCTGTCAGCTCACATTAATGCTTATACTTGGTAAGATTTCTTAATGAAGGTATTCAAGTTCTGGAACAGGCTGTTAAGGAATGTGGTTTTCAGGACTGACTGCAAAAGATACCCACTCAAGACAGCAGGTAATGAGTGGTGCTTGAATGTCTCTGAAAAAAGAATTAGCTTATATTCACTCACAATTAAGAAAATTGTTATGCTTGATAACATTTAAATAGACCTTTTGTAAATTGGCTGAAAGTGTTCTGTTGGGAGGGGCTATTGTATTTGGGATAATAATATAGCACTTCTGCATGCTATTTAAAAACAGATATTGACAGGCAAATCTTGTATTACCTAAAATTATTGACTTGTAAGGTTTATTTGTTTGTTTTGCTTTGGCAAATCAGTTTAAAACAGGAAGAAAAAATGTCATCTGTTTAACAAAAATCTAGAATTTCCCATAAAACTTTCATGCAGCAGGCTTCATTTAATTCTATGTGAAGTGATATCAATATATTGGCACAATATTGTGGATTGTTTCATGAGGCACTGGTATATCTTAGAACTACATATTTTTCTCAGCATTTAAGGTTATGTGTTCTCACAGAACAGGACAGTTGTATCCTGAGCTGCATCAAAAGAAGTGTGGTTGAGGGAGGCAATTCTGCCCCTCTACTCTGCTGTCATGAGGCACCCCCTACCGTGAGTACTGCATTCAGCTCTGTAGTCAATACAAGAAAGACACGGAGCTGTTACAGCAGTTGCAGAGAAATTCAAGAAAGATGATCACAGGGCTGGATCACCTTCCCTATGAAGACAGACTGAGAGAGTTCAGGTTATTTAGTCTAAGTAAGACAAGGCTCTGGGAAGACCATACGGCGGTCTTCCAGTAGTTAGAGGAGGGTGTACAGGAAAGATGGGGAAGGACTTTTTATTAGGGGATGTAGTCATAATGAGGGGTAATGGTATTAAAGTGAAAGAGAGTAGACATAAATTAGATATTATGGAGAAATACTTTGCTGTGGGGTTGGTGAGACACAAGAACAGGTTTCTCAGAGAAGTTGTGGCTGCTCCATTTCTGGAAGTGTTCAGGACCAGGTTAGATGTGGCTTTGATCAACCCGGTCTAGTGGAAAGTGTCCCTGCCCATTTCAGAGGGATTGGAACTAGATGAGCTTTAAGATTCCTTTGAAACCAAACCATTCTATGACTTGTGATTCACTATGATGTCATTTAAAGCTCTGTAGCATATCCGGAATAATTAATCTTTACTAAATTAAATAGCATAATTCTCATATTTGTAAGCAGAGCCTTGAGATATTTATAATTCAAGGTTGGAAACTGAAAAAAATCAGTGAATAGTGCAAAATAATTTTATTAAATATCAACTTAAAAATCAGAACACTTTAGGAGCACATAAACAATTATCAGTTTCCTTTCAGTTTACCAAATATCTTTAGGCTTAGGGCCATTTTTTCCAATAAAACTTTGTGAATGCTCGATAAAAAGGTAAAACAGTGTATTTGCCTGCTCAGAAGTCATGAAACCTTGTTAATATGGACTAAAAAGATACATTTTAAGTTTAAAAGTATTTACTCAAGATACATTTATACTTATATAATGTTTGTATAGCAACTTTTTATTAGATCTTCAGTGTTTCCTGACATATAAATTATTCTATGAAGCCACTTAGTAAACTAAATTCAAAACCCTTTAGTTCTTTTGAAAATATTCTTTAGACTGTTTTGGAAAATAAGCCAAAATCAGCTGAGGCATTATCAATTAAAAAGGCCTTGCTTTCAGGTCTTGCTTTAATCCTGGCAAGGTCTGAGTCAATCCTCTTGTCTGCTAGTTAACATTGGGCATTTGGAGGGCAATGTCATCATCCTGGCTGTCAGTTATTCAGAGGGAGAAAAGCAAACATTCATGCCAGATGGTCTCATACTTTTTATCAGATATGTAACAGTGATAGACAACATGTGAGTTAGGCAGCAGGAGAAGCAAGATGGAGGAAAGAAATTTAAATGTCAGGTACTTTAATTCTTTCTTTCAAAATAATGGAATAGAATAAATGCCAGTGTAGGGGAGGGTTTCTTTGTGTTTCAGGAAGCAATGTACATATTAATTCTAACCTTTATAGTGTACAAAGAAATTTAGTTCTTATTGTAAAAAAGAGATTTTATGGTTTTCTAAGACTCTAATTAATCTTTGAAGATTTAATAGAAATGATAAAGATGAACCACATGGCATTTTTATGTTGTCAGTATGCTCAGACTAGCATACTGACTTTCATTTGTTAGCTTGAAGACTTTTGATGTTTTGAAATGCCAACATTTAGAGTTAATACTGAGACTATAATTCAGAAAATTAAATACACTGATTTTGAAAAGTTTCATTATTAACTTTTTTTTTTTTAAATAAATTTTATTTCCTCTTTTGGTGTTCTGCCAAGTCTTCCAACTACTGGAGCAGCTGCCTCAGTGCTTTAGGAGAACTTTGTTAAAATAAGAAAATCTGTGAGGCTGTTTAGCATGCCACATTTTCCTCATTGTGTGTGCTGGGGAGTGATTATTCTGTTTTTGAAGAGTACCATTAAAGAATGCGTAATGGGTTTAGCCTGAAAAAGGAGAGATTTATATTAGAGCTTCTTTACCGTGAGGGTTGTGAGGCACTGGAACATGTTGCCCCAAGAAGCTGTGAATTCCCCATTGCTGGAAGTGCTCAAGGCCAGGTTGGATGTGGTTTTGAGCAGTCGGATCCAATGAGAAGTGTCCTTGCTCATGGCAGCAGGGCTGCGCTAGGTGATCTTTAAAGGTCCCTTCTGACCTAAACCATTCTGCTGTTCTGTGAAATATTGTCTATCCTTGTAGTAAAAAAGCAGCCTGTGCAATACCTCTTAGTTGAAAACACCATCAAAAGGAGACCAAGATGTAGAGGGATTTTATTGAGGAGATTATTTTATTATTGCTTCACTGTATTTGGACTTTCCAATTTATGATAAGTTATATAAGCGAATCAGGTGAGACTACCTGTTTTTCTGTCACTTATTTCATAATTTAGGGCAGGGTTTTCCTATTCCTATATTTCCTGATTCTCTACATGATTGCTTTGCCTTTGTGTTCATGTTGTTCTGTTTGTTTTGATAGTGCTTTTGGTATTCTTCATTTTGCATTAATCTCTTTTGGCTTCAAAAATCCACAGTGTAAAAGTCTATATCTTAGTTGTCTAGTCTTTCTTTACAGTAAGTGGAGAGAAGTAAGCACTTCTAGGGAACAATTAATCTCTTTCCATGACAAACATCTAAAATTTCTTTGACTCTACAAATGCCATTTCTTTCTAGTGACTCTAAGGGGTGACTTGTGACTGAGGGAGCTTGCTTTAGAATGCTTAAGCTGCAGTTTTCTCAAACTGGGTGAGATCATCCAGTCCCTTGGGTATGAGGTTTCCATTTGTTTTAAATAAAATATAAAATAAAAAGAGATTGTATTTTTTTTTTTTAATAAGAATGTAAAAAGGGGCAACTATTCTATTGCAACATCTTTAGGCTACCTTTTGTCTAGATTTACATTTAAGTCATAATGATGACAATGATGATTGCTAGTTTGAGCATCTTAACGTGCAATGTTGAGTATCACATATTTTTTTTCACACTTCACATGATGAGATATTGTGCAACAGGTTCATAAATACTAACTTTACCTTAAGGCTCCCTTCACAGTCGGTGAAGAGAGTGCCTCTACAGGATGATTCAAAGAACTTAAATTTAGTTTTCTGCTCTGAGTTGCCCATTAGCGTTGTCTGCCTCTCTCCATTG